>KN888429.1:29397-45843 GCA_000934455.1 Apostichopus parvimensis | reverse complement strand
CTTAGTAACTTTAAGGGGTCAAACCTTCTGGGCTAAATGGGGTGAAATCATATGTGACAGGCTCTTGGCCTATAAATATCATCAACGTATGAGCAGGGTCACCAATCCCAATTGAAAAGTGAGGGGTATATAATGATTGAACGTGGACAAAACTGAAGGGGTGTGCATATAGCGCACACCGCGAGTGCCTTGGTGCAAAGCCTTTATGGGGGTTGGGGTCCAGGGGTTGGCCATGGGGACCCTGATGGGTTTCAGGGACAAAGTCCCGGCAGGGGTGGACCCACATCTACAAATCTTCAATTTTGCTTCTATTTGATGTGTCATTTATAAATATATTGTAACAAAAGTCACATCTGATATCCATTAAGCAAGACTTATCTATTTAACATCCGGGTGTAACTTAGGGCCTTTATTATGGTGGTGTAACTTAGGGCCTTTATCATGGTGGTGTAACTTAGGGTGTAACTTAGGAGCTTTATCATGGTAGTGTTACTTTGGGTGTAACTTAGGGCCTTTATCATGGTGGTGTTACTTAGGGTGTAACTTAGGGCCTTTATTATAATTAACACAATTGGAACTTCAACCAAACAAATGAAACATTTGTAAACTTTGCACACAAGAATATATCATGTTGTTATAAAGATGTCTACAACATGCACACATACAGTATGGTATCATAAATACATTTAAAAACCACTCTTGGGTAACTGGGCATGTTTACTTTATCGGAAATATAAAAACCTATAAAATGAAGATACCAGGGCCGTAGCCTGGGTAGAATCTGTAGGGGAACAGTTGAGGAACAACGAGAAACATCATGTACAGTATCGTCCAAATGTTACAGAGTGCTGCTTTAATGTACATATGTACCAGGGACTTTTTAAAGAAACTTTTAGTGGCTGGGCCATTCCCCAAATGGGACCATCATGAGTTATGATGTTCACACCATCATTTATTAATGAACAGTGGTCTTACTTAGACTGCTACACTGTTCACGCAGGTTAAATCTTAGGAGCTCTCTACATTAATTATTATTATAACCAAACCACAATAGTGCATATATACTCGCATACTTCTATTTTGTACACAAAATAAATCCAGGGAGGTGATGGTATTTTTAACAGCGATATTTTGAAAAGAAAACTTCTTACAGTAATGTTAAGTGTCTTTTACTGGATATGTGGTACAAACTTGAGGCTACGTGGCCCTGAAGCCTACCATCAAGAGTGTTTCGTCCAACAGCAACCAGAGTGTAGACTGATCTGTCCCTCCCTGGTAATGCATTTTATATAAATCCCTTAACAATACGTAGAACTACCACATGTATAAAATGATGAACTTTACCCTACAACTTAGCTTAAGACATAATACACAAATACTACAGTGCATTCCTACCACCCCTCAGCAATTATACTCCTTTACAGAGATAAATGTGATCAGATGAGTATCCCTAGAAAATATCATAGGGGTTACATCAAAATCCCAGGATAAGCCTGATACCACGTGCCGATCCATTGGAGCAGCCCCAAAAGCCATAATCTGCCAACAATTACAACTGGTTTACTTAATGCCAGGAGAGATAACCCCTATATAATTCCAAGGGGATTTAAACTACCACAATGGCTCCACAACGTCCACACAGAACTCCCATTGCATCATAACTTTACAGTAACAGCGTTACAATATGATCATTTGGCTAAAACTAACTGAAATAGCCCATACTGTCCAGGCAGTCATATTATCGTAGGCCTACTTTCATTTAGGATGTGGAAATCTCACGGGACGGGGACATAATGAGTAACATTGTTATACAATATGATTAGCAGTTCAGCACCCTGGCTGAGCACCATACCTGTATGTATGTCTCAAAACTCCTATGAAATATATAATTATTTCAAAAACACTAAAGTCTATCATGAATGACATTGCTAACCAAACTGGATGCACAATATAATTTACATATAGAGTTATATTGCTGGCATGTGATAATATACAAATAATGAATGGTTATGAATGCAATAGTGCAAATATTACATGAGTTGAAAGATGGAATGTTCCATTCAACGAGGCGCAGCCGAGTTGAATGGAACAAATTACATCTTTAACGAATGAAATATTTTCACTATTGCACGAATGGAAACCATTCATTATTTGTTTTATACAACACCTTCAAAATTGGATATTTGTATTATAGACGAGCATATTAATGGGTAAAATGCACTCATGCAACAGATTGTTTTAAACAGACAGGTTTCTCTGCTCTCTTACCATTGAAAAAAGTGCTACCAAAAAAGTATAACCCATGGTTCTATTTCATAGAGTGCAATAGAGCGGATTTTGCATGCAATCGACGAGCAATTGACCAATCAAATGGCCGGAATATAATTAGGTGTTGTATAATACAAATACTATAAGGTATAAAAAATAACATACTGGAAAGGAGATTAGCGAATGCTGCTGGCTTTCATTATCTGGTGGCTTAGCAGATAGCTTCATTGGTGTATCGGCGTGGTTCCTCATTTAATTTATGCTATAAATGTAAGCTGTGATTCTTATTTAAACCCAGTTGAATGTTCTATATATTTCGTCTTGGGATTCAAGTTCAAGTTGAGTAGATCAGAATAAACCAATTATATCATAGCACAATGTTTGAGCTCCTTACACGAGTCATTATGAGCCTGGGGGGGGGGGAACATTTGATATTGTATCCCCACCGTTCGGGAAGTGGGGGAATTCCCCTCGTCCCCCATGATTGATGCCCCTGGGTACAGTACCAGCAAAATCAACATAACCTCTGATATTTATACCAATTTTTCTTTTTTCTCCAAAAACACCAATTTCTGGTAGAATAAAACTAATGTTATCAACATCAAGATGTGGGTATGTAGTTGGGCTGTTTTCACAGCTTACATGCCAAAAATTCAAGCTAGCTGGGTGTACTGAACAAGCAAGCTTATAGGTGGATTTGTATCTAGTACACATGGCGGGATCTATGCAATATGCAAACTATTACAGTTGTGGCTGCTAAAGGAACACTTGAAAGAAATATGGACACTGGAATCAGACAGTTGCTATCTGTATTGATTCTATTGAATATTCAAACTCAACAACACAAGAACTAATACTGGCATTCATCCAGAAGGCTCTTGAGGGTATTTCCAAAGCATTTCTTCATACAGATTGTGTCCAGCTATTTGGTTAAAACTTCAAAGAAATATAAAGAAGCTAGGAACCATTATCTTCTACAACACTCAACAAAGGATCCAATTATTTTTTCTTTTCAAATTTATAACCTTTTGTCACAAGTTTCCCCATTAACAGTCAGTAAGAAGTTTATTAAAATAACAAGTTATTCCTTCAGAAGTTCAGACATCCTTTACATTGATAATATCTACTGAACTGTGACAAAAGGTATAGCACTCTATTCTACACCTCACCATGGCAACGAGACTTTTCAACAAAGACAGCCGTAACAGTTTATTGTTGAGATATGAAGGTGGCCATCGCTGCCAGAATGTGGTATGTACATCAAAAACCACAATGGAAAGCTGTAACATTGCAGGGTTTTCAAGTTCATTAGTGGCGAATAATTGACTCAGAGTGTTTTGTACATTGTATTTCATGCAACATAATAGGTTAATAGTAAGCTTAGATTTCATACAGTGTGTGACCTTTGTGCTGTATACGAACCTATATTTCAAAGTACATACTAAATTGCCATAAGATGTTGTAGCCTATTCCAACATGGTAATGAACATCATTTACATACTTTTTATTCCCTCTTTCCTACATGGGAAGCTGAAGTTTGTGGTTTCGTGGGTAACCTAAGAAACAATATGACTTTAACACATGTGTGTCTTCCTCCCATTAAACAAGCAGAAAACGAAAACAAATATTTACGACATAAAGTGGGAGATATCATGAAATGATGAAAATGTACTTATTATGTAAAAACATCACCATAACGGTACGAAACAAATTTGACATTAAGCCCTTTCCATTCATTAATATTTATGGAACAGGAACCACAAACAATCTACTCATCACCGGGCATCTATCTACCAAGAATGAACTACATCGGACCTACGTTTGAAAAAATATTGACCTTTTAAGAATTTTATGTTAAGTCCTGCCCACTCATTAATATTCATAAGATGGGAACCAAAAGCAATAGGCCACATCTACACATAATGAGGCATGCATCTCCCAGGTATGACGTTGATTCAACTTGTGGTTGTTGAGATATCATGTTTACAAGCTAGCTATCACACACACACACATACACCCACACACACTCACCTTTACGCACACATCAGCACGATTGCAAAGGTTACTGAGCCTTTAGGTTACTGAGCCACAATTACTGAGCCACGATTAAAAAAGGTACACGATTACAAAAGGTACACATTACAAAAGGTTACTGAGCCACGATTGCAAAAGTTACTGTAACGAACAAATTCTAAATTAGCAACATCCAAATTAGAATTCTGCCTTGCTTAGTACGCTTGCTAGCAGTTAATATCTCTCAGTTTACAAGAAAATTCAAAACATTTCAAATCACCTTCATAAAATATTGCAAGCACTCTTTGCAAAGGAGTGAACAACCTATTCTAAGGCATGAAGAGTAACATTGATTCCAGTTGAATTGAAATGGAACAAAAGCTAACATTTTCAGTTTTTCACTTCATATTCAAGCATATATTGACTTTTGAAGTTATCCACTGGTGGAATGTTCCACAAGTATGTCACAATGAATTTGCAAGATCCGATATCCAGACACAGCTGGACACTAGCAAACCCTCTTGATTCTTGAAGTCAAACTGTCATACTGTAGGAGCTTATAAATTAAGTTTCAATATGGCATAAAAAGATGTAAAAAGTATGAGATTTCCTCACCTTTAAATCTTCACTGCTTAAAAGATACTTGTTGATAAACACCAGAGAAATCGAGATGACCCTAACAGAAGGTGAAGAAAAAGGAAATGAAAATGAATCGAAAAATATATAACAAAATATTTAAAAAAACGGACAATAGAAATCAGAAATTTAAAATAAATGCTGCTGCAAGGCGATGGTAAAGTCAGATTTAATATGAAAATATTGCTTTGTGAATAGAAATCTATACAATTCCGACTAATACAGTATTTATCTTTTCATCAATAACATGATAGATATTTAAGTATCAAACAAGATCTGGAAATCGTTTGATTAATATTTAACCAAAGGCATCAAACAGAGTTCTGATATACTACTGTACTGTACTGTACATTCATCTCACAAATGTTGATTTTATAGTAAAGTTAGGGATGATGCTCATACATATTCATGTAGCCTAGTACTTCCTAACATATATAAATATGAACTGTAGACAGTATGTAGTGTATTCATGCATCTCCTGGAAGTACAGTACTGCGAACAAAATGTTGTCGTCTCTAAAGAAGCTTTACAACATATATACCACCCGAAGGGAGGAAATAACATGCAATCGCAATTAACAAATTAACACACTTAATTGACCAATCCAGAATGGGGTTAAGCATGTACTGGTCAGGCAAAGAATCTTGCAGTATGGAAGCGAAGTACACCTTAGAGGTCACTACCATGCTTCATAGGGAAGGACAGGGAGGGAGGGATGGAGGGGGGGGGGTCAGATTGCAGTGTTTTGCTTTGGCAAACTGTTGTTTTATACTTTAAGTCTACCTGTGAGAGATATAAAATCAGTACAGTATGGTACAGGTTTATTAATAACTAATCTGATCACATTTTGACCAAGAACTGCTGTACTCTAATTGAACCCATGCCTATGGGATATACAGTACTGTAGCTTATAAATGTCCTGACCCTCTCCTCCCCTCCTACCACCCCTATCTTTTCTGAACTGAGGCTAGAGCTGGCAATACCTCTTGTTAAGACAAAGAATGATTCAAATGTTCGGCTTCTCCCAAATCCATATTTTCTTTACGCTTTCTCTTACTTGGCAGTTTAATCCACCAATTGTTAGTTTTGCCACATTCAGAAGAATGGAGCTTTGTCTGAGCAGGGATTATTGGAAAAATTGTGAACCTCCTTTCAAATTTGTTTCCATCTATTGAAGTTTGCATTGTCATAAGGGAGATCACAAAATTATCTCAATACAAATACAATTTAGTGTAAACATGAGCTGTAACATATCTTATTGTAACTCTGACATTACATAAAGAAATAGGAAGTTTGAAACTCACCAATAGCATAAAACTACAGCAGTAATTTTAGTGTACATCTGAAAAAGGCTGGGTTGCTTCTTAGGCGTTTCATTGGCTAGAGGATCCATATTTAACCCTTCACTTAAAAAAGACTGGTTGAATGAGCCGTTCTGATTCCTTTCAAGGTATTTTTTATAGCTGAAGAAGAAAAAAAAATAGCACAAACATTTACTTTTAAAAGTCAGTGTTTTTGTCTCCCATTTCTAAATAAGAAATCACACAAAGCCTCTTATACGCATCTCGTACAGGTATTAAAACAAAAGTAAAATCAAAAAGCTGTTTTTCATCGTTTATGCACAATCGCTGTTCGACATATTGTACAGTACTGCTTGCCTTGCAAGTGTACAATATGAGCACCTTTAAAAACAAAATTCTGTTGCCACACATAGTACCCTGTTACACAGTGTACTGTGCAGTATTTACATTTTTTTTCTTCGTGATTTTGTTTACTTTATAAAATCAGTGTGTATGCAGGATAATTATCAAGTGGTTAACTGAAATCAGGTTGAAAAGGTTGAAAGGTTGCAAGGTTGAAAGGTTGAAAGGTTGCGAAAAGTTGAAAATTCAGAACTGCACTGTGAAAATGATGACAGCAAACAGTGAAGATTAAGACTTTCACCAGCCACAGGTCCAGACATACATTGCAGTACCCAAGTTGGGGAAAACAATAAAAAGGCAATCTACACATTGCTTTACCCATTAATTTGTTATAAAAGGCACACAATTAACGCAATGTGCTTTGAGAAAAAGCTCTAAATTTAAAAAAAAAAAACGCATATATACTTTGTAATCTGACAATGATGGGTAATACTGTAATTGCTTGAAAAGTAGAAAAAACAAATGTGAACACTTTGCACATATGAACCATCTCCAGCAAAGAATTTGCAAGTGAGGAGGGGAAATCCTTTTGGCAAATTCCCTGCCCAAAGGCAAGGGAATTTGATTCGGAATATGATTAATACACTTGCGATTATGGTTATTTCAGAACTGCTGACATTTAAAAGCAGTTGTATTTCTGGCAATATGACCATTTGCATCGACCAGAGACATGATTTTCAAGTTTCATGGCTGATCGTCTAATTACCTCTTTTAACAGACACTTGTCATGTTTGTCAATACCAATTCAAATTGTGAGGTTCAGAACATCAGATGCTAGTACTGTAAGTATCACAGCAGCTGGTTGAAAATTAGCTAATACTGTACTTTAGCAAAACAGCAGAATAAACAATTTGTGGCCACACTAACATAGTATTGCTAACAGAAATTTAAATCTTGCATCCCAGGAATGCAAAATCTTAAAAATTGCTTGTCACAATCAGTAGAAATATGCTTCTGATAAAATAAAAAAATGCTGCAATGTTAAAAGTTCCCACAAACACAATGCTTTAATTATCATGATCCCAGTTGACACAATGGCATGCGTGCAGCGATAACGACGGAATGGGTATCAAGAAAAAAATCAAATAGGTGTTAAAATTGACAAAGCAACAACTAAAGCAACAAACAGGATGTTCAATTAAGTTCTAGCTGACATTAAATGTATATTCTACACATATATTGTATGTACTCTCGGGCTACATTGTATCTACACAGATGATATAGTATAAGAATACGCACACTGTGATGCAAATAAAAATCCATGTTTGTAGAAAAAAAAAACTACTGAACAGTTTCTGCAAAGACTGCCAAAGTATAGTATAACTACTGCTGTTACAAACTGGTCAGTTAAATTAATTGGTTTGAGCTCTATGAGTAGTTCACACATTAACCGCCAGGGATACCTAGCCATTGGTTACAAATGCCTGCCGATGATAGGCTAAAGTTGCTCATAAATGCCACTAGTTCCTGTTCTTATGTACCCTAAACAGTTTCCATGCTATGCCATATCATTCATCAGTTGTACTGCACATACTGTACAGTAGTTCTCCTGTTCTACAAATTAACAACTCCTGTTGGGCAAATTAACCTCAACCCCAGTCTGTTCCAATCCCTTTGATATTGCTTAGAAACTTTATTTGAATGTCATGTTGATTCAATCCAGATGCAAAGCATCGATTTATTGCCCTCAGCAGTATCTGTACATGAAAGAGCTGATTGCAAATGTTGCACAGAAAGTTGGAACTGAGCCATGTGGCCTATGGTTTTTATGCACATTTTATTTTAGCCAATTGTTCAAATCTCCAAAGCGGAGAAAACAAACATGGGAAATCAACATCTGCTGGAGTGCTGGTCCATATCAGAGTTTATGCTTCCCATTTACAGTAAATTTTTATCATTTTAAACTGTCCAGACTGACATGTTAGCCTCTTAAGCAATACAATGGCTGCTTCCTACCATCAGTGTTTCTTGATGAAAATGTGACAACAAGGCTTAAGATGAATTTTTGAGTGCACACATATGATGGTAAAACAAACATAGCTACTGAAAATTTGCACAGTAAAGAAGTTACACTACCACTAGTTGAAGTTCAGCGACATTCTTAGTGTGTAATGGGTATGGAAGAATTGGCAAGGGACTCCTAGCCAATGAAGGCATCAGAAAAGCACTATTAGATTTTTAAGAAAAATCTTGATCTAGAAGAAATGTTGCTATCACTCAATGATGTTTTTCCAACTAGCAGCTGTGAATTATGGTCTATGCGTAATGAAACAATCACTACTAGGATTGAGAAAAGGTTTGGTTCTTTTGAGCAGAAAATAGCATTTATACATCAATCAGTTCAACATTAATGATGTGTTCAGAGATTTTTTGTTTTGTGGATATGTGATTGTTTTAACTGAAAAAGAAGTTTTCTTATGTCAGACTCAAGCACGTTCATGACCTTACATCTCTGGCTAACATCTTGCTTCTGGCATGTAGACTTCTGCATTTGTAACAATGCTGACCAACTATATGGAGACCTTTAAATTAAAACTGAAGTTAAACTGCTGAAAGTGTTCAGTTACTAGCTACCTGCAAGGCGGGAAATAAACGAAGGCCATGGCCATCATATTTTTCCAGGATGGCCTTGATGCCATACAAATACTCCTATCATCGAAGGCCACAAAGGTTGTTGTGCCCAAAGCCATAATTTGGCCACTGTGCCCATTTCAAGTAGATTCATAAAACCATCTAGATACAAACTCATAAAGTCCACGAAGTAAACTTCCAGTAGATAAAGATCAGATAATATCAAACTATGAGTCAAACTTGTTTAACTTGTTCCTCAAACTGTTGGTTTTACTTATAGCAAGCATGCTTTTTGTATCTCTGGTCCAAAGTCATGGAATTCCCAACTATCTAAAATGCATAACCGATAGATCACTATTCATGGCTAAGCTGAAAATGTACCTCTTCACAAGGTATTTTAGCTGATTTGTGTTTGTTTGTTTTTGTTGTTATCTGTACGGCCCTTTTGATTACTTATAATTGGCGCCTATAAGTGTTTGGTATTATTATACATGTGTTTTTGCATATTTAGTGATTTGTGCATTATCTTAGCAGAGTTAATACATGATTGAACAAACCAATAGTATGTGTGATTTGTTCTGCTTTTTATTCATATTATCACATGAAGCTAATACTTATGTTTCTTAGGCTGCTTAGCAACATATAATGTTTTAGGCCTTGTTGCCCTACTGCCAAATAATGTTTGGCCTTTAATAGTGCCCTATTTGTTGCCCTTAGTGCCCTCCCAAATTTATAAATCACAGAGGCCAAATTGCATTGCTCTGCCCAAGCCTTACTTCCAGTCTTGTACCTGAAGTAAAAATTTAATGTACAACTTGTATCAATAATCCTTCAAATAACTGTTGCATGGTGTGAACCATGTTCAATGTTTTAAGGTTGCTTAATGGTTACTATGGAAAATGGGCCGACAAGGTTACAAGGCATACACGATAACAATACTTTAACAAGTAGGCTATTCAATAAAATATTTCTAGTTTAACAAATCATAAAACAATAACAATGGGACCAAAAACACATAAACTTTGGCATCCAAGTAAGTTTTAATTTTAACATACCATCATTTATTGATCGTTTTCTTTCAAATATTTGTGCGACACCCGGCGGAACTACTAACACTTCAACACTAGGCAAAGGCCTACTGCATTTCTATTCTATGATACTAGGCAGGAACTGTAACTTACTGTAGTTGAGGCCTATGCCTAGGGTCTAACTTACTACTATATAGTACCTAGTACTACATTAGGCGATAGCCTTTCTATTATTAGAAGAGGGTAGCCTAATTCATCAAATGTTACCTTTTTCTGGTTGTAATCAGCACTGGTAAGTAGTGTTTAGAGTCAAATACCATGTCTACTTTGCAAAAAGATGCGGTAAATTTGCGGTTATGTCCGCTGATTTATATAAACAAATACGTTATTCTACTCAGTAAATCTGTATACCGTTCAATGGGCAAGCACGTTCAATGTGTACACATGCCTAGGCCTACAAACGGTACAGTAACCGTGAATCTTTACTTGAAAGTCAGTTCAACGGAGAACGACCATTATCTTACGTAGAACTCAAAACAGACACAGCTGCGCTGATAAAATAGTTTGTTAACGTAATTATTTTGATACACTTTATTTAAATTATGTACTGTAAGAACGTAACCAACCTGTCATAGGGAGGATGATCTAATTTCCACCTTGGTATTGAGCTTTGTCGCATGTTAAGAGGATATATGCTTAAACTCTGACATTTGTAGCCAATACAGGGCAGTGCCACGAAGTCAATTGCGCAATACCTGCGACGTCTCCATGTATTACGTAATGTAGATGTTTGTAGTACACGTGAAAGGGGACGGGCAGGCAAGTCCTCATTATAAGAACCTCATGAATATAAAACTAAAGAAAACACAAAACACAAACGTTTAGCAATGCCTACAATGACTGGCTGTCTCCTTGAACCACTGACAGAGTAAGAATTCAGTGGGGTAGCCGAAGCGATCCATTCAATCAGAATCACAACCCTCTAAAAAAAAACTTCAAGTTCTTATGAACATTTCATCCACTATGAACTTCTAGTACAACAGCCTATACCCATACATAAGAACTGAAAAGACCCCCCCCCCCCGCTTCCCCCTACAAGAAACGAAAGCAGAAGAAGAAGAGGAGGAGCAGACCCCCCCCCCCCCGCTTCCCCCTACAAGAAACGAAAGCAGAAGAAGAAGAGGAGGAGCAGGATGATGAGGATAAGAATATTGAAGATGCATGATGATAATGAAGAGGAAGGGAGGGGGGAGGGGAGGGGATGGAGGAAGAAAAAGAAAAGCACTAACATGATGTCAAATGTATCAAAAGTACTTCCTGAAAGTTCTGAAATTGCAAATAATCTCCTGCAGTAGAGTGACTATGCCGGTACAATCTACCTGGGTCCAGCTCCCAGGGGCCCGGTGTCATGACGACCGAAACTATGACCAACGATAGGCTGAAGACCAATTTTCAAATCAGAAGAGGTATTCATTTTCCTATTTCTTAAATGCTGTTCGGTATATATCGTTCTAAAAGTTCTCTCCCGATATTCCCCAGGCCATTGATGAAATAAAAAGTCATAACTGCTGGCTCACTATCTAAGTGGAGCGCCACCATAAGTTGGCGCGAAGTGCACAAGAATTCTTGAAAAGCTGCATTTAACCAGGGGCGTATGCAGGATTTTCTAACCCGGGGGGGGGGGGCGCGTATTAATATCTAAGCGGAGCGCCACCATTGGTTGGCGCGCAGCGTACAAGCAAATTTCTGGTTTTGGTACCCCCAGATCACCGGAAATGGCACTTCTCGGGCCTGAAACTGACCAACCGTATGTACACTTTTGCCTGAGAACCAAGTTTTTTCCAAATACTTTTTTTCTCATCTATAACCTTTTTGGAGATTGTCACCAGTCACACATCATGTTCGACTTCATCACATATCATGTGGATCATTGCTTTTGTAGGTGATTCTGAGTCATCGCGGCCCACAATATCCGTCAGCCCCACTGTTCAGAATTTGAAAATGCACAATTCTCGTGAATAAATTCACTTCAAAACATACCCATAATGTTGCACAAAATATCATCTATGGACAACCGATATAGAAAAACCTCCTTCAAACCCTAACAGACGGGTCAAATTGCACGAGTATGATGAAGTATGATGAAGAATGTTGGTTAGGGAATTTTCGAAAATATAGACAGCTACTATAAAATTTCGTTGAAGGAAATAAAAATATACTAGATATTTCCGAAACCGAATACTACACACATTGACAGTTTTGAGCATGGGCGCAGATCAGTCTTGGATAATGGTAGGGACGCGTGTCTGTTCTATGACACTATCTAAGCGGAGCGCGACCATGGGTTCGCGCGTAGCGTACGATTTTTTGGGGCAAATATACCTCCCAGATCGCCGGAAATAACACTTCCCAGACCTAATGATGCTCCTAAACCTCCTTAAGTTTTAGATCTCATGGCTTAGAAATTTAGTTTGGAGAAATACATGGGCGTCTGCAGAAGAAAATCAGGGGACAAATAATCCAAGTAGACTTTTGGTATATATACGATGGGTCTGGGGTCCTCTCCCAGAAAACAAATATAGACTGCCGCAAATGCGATTTCCGTCCTATATTTAACAACTGTGGATAAAATACAATAAAATGAGAACTGCTGCATGTCATTTGCACAATGCTGGATCAAACTGCGCCAAAGTTCAATACAGGGGAACTTGAAATGCAGCTATTGGTCAAGACAAATCGGTGGGGACACGGTATATCATGTCCCCACTACTGAAAAAGTTGGTGGGGACGCGTCCCGCTGTCCTCACCAGGATCTGCGCCCATGGTTTGGAGGCTGTTTATCGTGGAACGCCATTTTCATGCTCACTGATATGATGTGATATCTGCTGTTTGCTTTACAAATTTGAATAATTTTGTCACTGTTCCTCTTTCTCTTCCCGTTTTCTTGCCGTATTTTCTACGCCATCCTTTTCTCTCTTTCTTCTTTTTCTTTTCCTTCCTTCACCTCGTTGAAGTTGGCAAGTGTATACAGTTCCAAAGCTATTCAACAGCAACAAAACGTTATTTTGTGTATGTCTGTTGTGGGGTGAAGTTAGCGCTATGAGCTACAAGTTCCAATGCGCAAGGTGGGGGAAAGGGGCTAGAAATAATGTGTGGGTCAATTCTAACTCGGTTTTCGGTCGTTAATTGTTGATGTAGCCTACCAGGTAAAAGGTTGAAATGACTTTAACAATTTCAAATTTAATAATTTGATTTATTATGCCATTTGGAGCACATAACATAGGCTATAACAGAACATTACAGGCAAAAACTAGGGGGGGTTGATTGTGTCGGCCAACCCCCCCTCTTCAAAAAGTGGGGGGGGGGGGTTAAAACCCCCCAACCCCCCTGTTTCTCCGCCCATGGTTTGTATCTTGTCCTACTAGATCTGTAAGCCACGCACTTCGCGTCAACTCGGTTTGCGTGGCTTTAATATACCCACAAAGTCTGAACTGTGATATCCAGTTGAAGCAAATGTCTGTGCTGTCATATTACTGTCATTCGTTTTAGTCAACGCAATTTTTTAGTGTGTACAACATATTGTCATTCGTTATGTGTAACGCAATTGTCATTCGTTTTAGTAACACCCCTCAAATTTGGGGCCATTTCTATTACTTCACCGGGCCCAGGTTGCTTTAGGTAAACGTCACTGTCTGTATACATCTGGACATTGAGCATTGTTCATCAGTTAAACATTAAATGTCTCAGTGCGAATACTGCTCGTGGATAACAATACTTTTAATGTGGCAGTATAACGCTGTTTGAATTTAAACCTTCAGTGACCATTTATACCTGACATACTAATTTCTATAATATTTGGGGATAATAATGCTGTTCATCATACCCGTACGACACCAATTGCGATACTGACTTTTCTTAGAGCAGAGAACCGGTGTTTTAATCGCCTTTCTTGCCAACAGACAGAGTGCAATGTCAGATGAAAATAAACTAAATCGTTTAACACAATAAAAACCAATTTGCGACCAGACTATTTGAAGTCGGGATTCGCCATTTATCCTCCCACACCTATTGTATTAATTTAATTTAAGTTATATAGGTATGACTATATGTGGGCATACAGTAGACTACAGACATATTTTATTTATTTATATATAACGTCCATAAATAACAGGCGCGATTTTATAATAGGCACCACAGAAAATCGACTTTGGGCAATTAAATTCAACGAAGGAAATAATACACTGGCTAGGTCAAATGAAATAGATATCCGCTTCAGGAGTATGGCAAATATATGCTTCTTCAAGTTGTATAAACCGCGGAGACTAAATACAAGACTGTAGCTATGTTTATATGTATATTTTACACAGAAGTGACGATGCCCGTATACCCTCTATATAGGCATATCTCTACATTATAGAGGAATTGTAAACTATGTGTTACTTTACGTTATAGGTTGTATAATACTGACCGAGTCATATAGGCCTATATGTATTCCCCATTTGATTGGGCTTCCTCTAATTTAGGACTTGTATAATAGTACAAAGTTTTGGGTACAAGTAATAATGTGTAATAGTGTAAAAGTATGCACTTGTGGTTAGGACCTTGTACTTGTTTTCGTACTCATACCGATGGGAATTCTACTGTTGTACACACACTATCAGTGTACTCATACCATAAGTCTTTGTGCATACTTTTCTTGGGTTCCCGAAAGTGAAAACTGCACGTGGAGTCACTTTTAAAAACCTTGCAAACTTGTGAAGGGGACCGCGGATTGCAGAGTCGGAAATGACAATACAATGCGTATCGCAAAGTCGGTATTTACTATTACCGTTCGATTCGTCCAACTACGTCCAACTACATTGTATCCCAACTATATGCATCAATGCTCGGGGACCCTACCGAGATTATGGGTTTGCAATTTGTAACAAGACACCAACACAAATTGAACAAATTAAGAAAGAATTATTCAAATTCTTCTCAAGCAACAAATTAAAACTCACGTCTGACTGAGGCTAAAAAGAAACTTGTTGACTTCCTTGACATAACGTCAGGCCTTAGAAGTGGCATATACGACCCATTCATTAGACCAAACAATGCATGCGCCATTATATGTGCATATAGAGGGCAGCCACCCACCGTCTGTAATAAAGAACATTCCAGGAAGCATCAACAAACGTCTCTACACGATTTCATCCAACGAAGCAATATTCGATGAAGCAGCACCACCTTATACCAGAAAGTACTTAAATTAACAGGCAGTTTTAAGAATGAAAATCAGAGGCATGTTACAACTCTTAGCAAATATATGTGGACATTAATTGATAGTAACGTACCATACTCCATTTCATGGAGTATATATCAGTACACAAAGTAAACCATACTCTATACATCAAGTGAAAGGTGCAATATTTATCTTTCTGAAAAGTAATTTATGATCTACAAACCTCAAATGTCTACCTTGAATAATTAGTGGCGTCGCCAGATATATCAATCTGGGGAGGGGGAGGGGCATCAGGGAGGTCACAGCAATTAATTAGGGGGGGGGGGGGAAATGTTTATTTGTGAATGCCGTTCTAAGGGAGAGGTCTAAGACGAGGTGGTTCCCCCTCCCCATTGAGAAATTTTTGATTGGTCCTTAGATGCAATCTGGTGCTATATTTTGCAACTTGAAGTAACTTCATGATCAAGAATTTTCGGGCTTAGTCTGTCCGATATTTATGTTTTTAATTGTGGCGGATGAAAAAGTTATACAAAAAATGAAAATTAACTCTTTTGCTTTGATAATGTTTTTAAATAAGAGTGTAGAAAACTGGAATTGATATCCATGCAGGGTAGTAGTGAAGTTTATAAGCACTAGCGATTCACGCCGGGACTCTGTGACCTTGTTAGTGAGAAAACAACTGGTTTCTTGTTATGGTCGGTGGAAAGAAGCTTTACTGAAGAACATATTACGTTCGTCCTTTGTAAAAATAGTTTTTGTTTGAGGATTTTTTTTAACACTACAAATCGCATCTGAGTGCGCCGGGGGAGGAGGGCACGATTTTTTGGGAGGGCACGGCCCCCTCCCCCAGGCCCCATTTGCGACGCCACTGTGAATAATATATATGAACTTGGAAGTGGTTTATAGGCAAGGAATAAACATCTTTTAAGTAAATTGAGATAAACTTTACTCATTAATAGTTTGTGTATCCATATATTCAGTATACAACCATGTGCAGTTTGTGAAT
>KN888429.1:9505-29197 GCA_000934455.1 Apostichopus parvimensis | reverse complement strand
TATGTATATATATATCGGCCTATACATGTTGCCAATTCGTTCACATATGTTTTCCGCTAATAACGGAAACACACCTGTAAAACCCTCACGGACTGCACTATCAACGGGAAACTATAGTGATTCTTCCATAGGTCAACGACTGTCTGCTAATCACCGACAATAAAGAATATGAGACAGGGAGGCCTACAAAATTGCGTGTTAGCCACTGATTGCAAAATTTAAAGTTACAATATACTTGAGCCAATATACTGAACTTAGATAACGTGAAGATTATGAAGTAACGGGAAGGGGAAGGGGAATGATAGACGAGAAGAATATCATATGGCCTGCAGATAAAATGCCACAAAGAACGTGTTGTCACTAATATAGTGAACCTCACTCCTCATTCACACTATCAACATCACTCTCCGCTACGAGCAATCCTATAGCTCGACAACTACAAAGTATCTTCAGCAAAGTATCGATAACAAACTCTGAAATGTGTCCAAATTTTACCTTACCACCCCCATCCCACTTTTCCTGCTTTCTTTGTTTTGTTTTAAACATCATAATCGTAAATACGGCTTCAATGTTAGAGATGTTGCAGAATTCTATTCATATTTAGAAACAATTACGTTTATTCGTTTGTTGTTGGAGTTTCCTTTATCAACAATGTCATAGGATGCACCATTTTGTTTAGGATAATCAGTGAACACGTTTGTTTTGGAATAATCAGGTACCTCGTATATATTAATTAAGGTACCAAAAATATCTGTGCCAGCGACTAAAAAACAACAACTATAATAGCCTGTTTTTGTCTATAAAAAAAGTTATATTGCTAACCTGCAGGTGCACTCTGACATTGCATTGCAGGCGTCCGCAGAGCATGCGTATTATTCAATCATCTTCATGCCATGCAGATCTCTTCATGCTGCAGTTTCGTGCATGGTCGGTAAGAGGCGAGGAGCTCAATGTTCTTATAATATACAGCTCAAAGTAATTATTTCTAACAAATCAGCACAACGAATGTCCTTGCTCTATTATTTGCTGATAGTATGCATGAGGAAAAAACGAGCATAAAGAAGAAGTATACGAACAGGTTAACAACTTAATTTGAAAGCTTGTCAATCTAAAAATTCTTTCAAGCATCGATAGGTCTTAGTAAAGTCGTTGTAGCGATGCATCCATCTCAATAACACATCCTTGTATAAATCCTGCGACGTCCAAACCTTTATAGACTGATTGATCGTCATTATTTTGATCAGCCGGGGGGGGGGGGGGAATCAATTGGGATCTTTTTAGGGAATCCCCTCAATTGTCATGCCACGTCAGTTCACACAAGGTGCAACAGTTGAAATCGAGGCACCGATAAAAGGGATGTTCTTAAAGGAATACTCCCATGGCAGACAATGTTACACTTATAAAGATGAGTATTTCATACTGTTAGTTGAAAACCCTACCTAAATATCTGTAATGGTTCAATTGCATGAAACAGTGACGTATTAGAAGCTGTGAAAACTAGAAGAAGAAAAAGCAGACACCAGAAACTTCAACTTACATTCATTTGAATAAATAACAGTGCCACTTACCTTAATGAGTGGATTCAAGGTGAAAATTTCAGTTCCTCAATTCATAAACTTTCACGAAATAAAGTGATGTAATATACGGTTGTGAAGGTAATGAAGTGTAACTGTTGTTAAGATTCGGCTTGGATGTCCCTCAATATTCAGCAAACAACAAGTTAAAACAATTTAAGTACAACAGCCACTGCTACTGAAAAAGTTCTAATTGTCCCTGCTTCGATGTGGAAATACTGTAATACCCACGTGTTCAAGTGAAAGGCATGCAAACTGTCGCACGTAATACCATAGAGTACATATTGGGGTGCAGTATCCGTTGCACACGTAGAAAGAACTGACGACGAATATAGAGGGCGTCTTGTTAAGATCTCGAAAGGTTATATTGTAGACGACTGCACTTAAAGGCATTGAAGACTCACCCCAAACCGCGTGCCGCGCTCTGTAAAAGTTAACTTTCCGTTGCCTGCAAGTGAAGTTTTCTGCTTGTCGCTACAAAATGCAGACAGTAATGAAACATGATACCTTGTTATCTTTAGCTGGACCTGAGATGTCCATCGCTGTATCGTTTTTACACTGTGCTGTGGGTATTGACCGCAGCTGTATGTACTGACTTTACACTAGTGTCTAATTACCGAAGGTAGCAAGCTTTGTGCGTATTTTGCTGGGATCGATGGTAGTGTCTAACACTTCTGTTACACCTCATTCGAAACTAGGTCAGATTACCGGCATTAGACGTTTCTTTCTGCGCGAGCCTGAGTCTTCACAACCTTTAACTGCACATATCCCTGCGAACAAACTACAGGTATAATGATCGTTTGGTCTCAAATATTCTTCTAATTCACTAAAACTAATCGAATCTTCCTCGAAAAGAAACAGCAATCAATCAGAGAACATTAAAACACGGAACTTCAACGTGGCAGCTTCATTATTCAATGATTCGATACTATCGTTCCAAAACATTTTTATACTCATGATCGATAGGATCACCCTTATTTCTTAGCATTATTAGGGGAAAATCAAACATGAAGAGAATTTTTTCGACTTTTTTTTCCAATCTCCGCTGCTATGCCTGCAATGATATTAGACTCATCAACCCACTCATGAACTACAACACTGATACGATTTAGTATTGATTGTGTATATAGACTATATAGCAATACGCAAAATGATGTTGGTATCAACGCAACGATACCCGTCAGGAACTCAAATCCTAGAAAGGCATGATGGAAAATTCATTATCAGAGCAATCATTGACTGTGCTTTCCGGAAATTTGACGCGTGTAAAGAGCATAAATACAGACAGTGGCTTAATCATTCGATTACAGCAGTCCGACCTCAATATGGGCTTAGTATGAATGGAATGGCGAAGAAGTTAATCTTCTAGTTTCCGTTGTGAGAGACAAAGTTTTAATGCAATGTTTTTATAGTAAGTGTAGTTTGGGAGTCTAGTGTTATAAAAGACCACATTAAAGATTGGCACTGATGAAAAGAGCTACTATAAATCAATTTCCCCCATATATATATATAGAAGAGGAAAAGAACATTTCTGGGAATAAACCTAAAGACCACGGCACCATTCGGTTTAATCATCAGAAACGACCTGCCGTTCCAGAAAAGTCATTACAATTCATTTGAAGTTACGACGGAATCTGATTAAAATAATCCCACACGGATTAAAAATAATCAAAATTTCCAAACCTTCTGCTAATCATGCAGTGATCAGAAAGTCGCATTGACTTCCCTGCCATGCATATTGCTTCCGTGGTTGCACCTGAGAAATTGAGGTTTTAGTCTGTATAGTGATGATTGATGAACATCAATTGTAAACGGTCATTTCTCCCCCCCCCCCACCCCCAAATGAAAGTTGCACAGTATTTGTATAATGGTCTCAAAAATGTAAATTTTTGTTGGCCTCTAGAAATCCTTTAATTAACCACTCATTTCCCTGGTTTGAAGAGCCTACATGAAAAGTAAGACGTGGTACGTCCAGATCCACATTAACAAATCAAAGTTCGGCTTTCACATCGATCGTAGAATTAATAGTTCTATGAGTCCGCAAGAACAGCTGTGCAACGAGCTGCGTGGCACAAAACTATATCACCTGACTTTCGTATTCATTACTAAGTTAATAATAGAGTGATTTAGATATAAGTAATGCTCCTCCTTATTATTTTCAATTGTAAATATTGAGTTTTTTGTTTCTCAAAATTACGAATTTCCATTTTGCAAATCCGGTTGTTAAATTATCTGTTAAAATCTGGTCGTCGTTATATGTTATTGTTAATTTACTGTATACTTTTTGTAGAAGTAATAGTTTTGCGAAATATTTTAGTACTTGATGTGGAGTAATTTACCCTGTTAGTGTTAGGTTGTAATCAAATGATAAATTGTAAATATTTTCTGTAGTGCAGTTTCTTGGTAACTGAGTAAGATAAGGCACTTAATCACCAATGTGCAGCTTTTACATCTTCTAACTAGCATTACATGAAGCAGTACCTAATGTTAGGCCGTAGGCTATATATTGTTGTTACTGGCCAGCTCAAAAAGAGAAGGTAGCGTTATTCACACTGTAGCTGGAAGTTTGAGGAGTAGTGCTGTTTCTATTCATAGGTAAACAGCATGAATAAGGGAGTGCAAGTTTGACAGTTATGTAATACTAGGCCTATGCAATTCGCCACATGAATATACTAGTACTACTACTCAACTAGCCTAGGTTTAATGCGTTGCTTTTCGTCTGGCTGCCAGGTCAATAATCACAATGCTTTTGTTTCCTTCATGCATGACTGATTTCTTTCAAATTTCATAAACTATGATAAGTATCATCACATCTGATTGGCATATTTTTATGTTTCACTTAACTTGTCTGCTTTTCTATCCATGCTGTTGGATAGGGGTCTTGGTTATTTCCCCTACAACTGATTACTGTTTACTTTGTTGAAAACTTAACAGCTGTTTTGCCAGTTTCACTCAAGCATAGATAATAAAGTGCAAAAGACAGTCTAATGTCGATCAAGATTCACATTACATCTTGAAAGTTTGGTGATCGGAAATACCTTTTTACTCACGTTAGTTTTTTTTAAGTGTACAGTATATGGATTGGCTAGGTTGTGTGCAATAATAGTCCAACTGTAAATGAAGTGGTGTCATGCTATTTTACATTGATTTCTCCAGGTGTTGCTGATTGCGTCCTTTCAAGATGGCAACTAAGCTTGTGCAATGGCTGACACTCTTCACATTATTCTCTAGTGTTTGGTTATCACTTGTTTTAAAACTAATTCCTGTAGAACTTGATCCAAGAATAATGGATGTATTATGGCCAGTAAGTATTGATTGAAAAGGTCATTCTATATTTTGTTAAGGTTTTTTTTTAATGAAATTTCATTGGCTAATGAGTCAAATTTAAGTCACAGTCAAAAGAAATTGTTCTCAGGATATTGAAGATGAACAAAGCTTTATCATTAGTAGATCATAATAGATCTGACACTAACTGACAAGTCTTTATTGATGAGATCTTTAACTTGTGGCCAGGTTGAGTATTGTAGCTAGATTGTGATATACTTGTTGTAATAGCTGTGATGTGTTATAGCATACCAGCAAGTGCTCTAAAATGTCAAATTCCAGGCTCCATCCTATTATAAGTACATTAGAATAAATTTACTGTAATCAGGGAGGCAACTATACAAGGCATTCAATAAAGAATTCAAGTTAGTATTTCTGTAAATTCTATGTTTAAGTGTCAGTTTTGTTTGCTGTTGTAACTGACAGTTTGGTCACTGACAACTTGCATGATGTAGTTCCTGTTCCTCCAAATGTTACCTTTTTACCTTATTCAATATTCCAAAATGACATTTTAGTGACTGAGATCAATATATCAAAATACATGAAATGCAGCTTATATGTTGAAGTTGAGGAAGCCGTTATGGTTGGAGTTTCAGATACCTTGGATGTGGATTTACTATTTTGCGATCATTTACAGTACAAGTAGGACATCATTAGACCAAGAAGCCATTTTGTCCTACCAGAAATGAATCATGTGAACAATCATGAAATCTCTTTGAACTACTCTGTCGTCGATTCGTTTAATTCCTCTGACTTGTAACTTACAAAGAAATTCCTAATGGTTTAAGTGCCTGATTATCTGAGTCTGTGCTTTCTTTATCTTCTCATATTATTTTTTAACAGCTTCCAATTTATCTTCTTGTGGTGTTTGGGGTAAGTAATCTTGACTTTTTTATGAAGTGTTTAAAGATAAGACAATGCTATAGTTTGATTTAATTCAGTGCATTCTGGCTTTATAAAATATACTAAGGTAATGAACGATAGTGTCACTTCTTTAAAAGGAGAAAATTACTGACATTAATTGTCAATTGAATTTCCGTTACTTATTTATTTTGAAGAAGCCTTTGAAGAAGACCCTGCTAGGATCGAAACGTCAGGCCAACTTACTTTTATTATTTATTTTACATGCATTATATTTTTCAGAGCTATTCATTAGCAACGATTGGTTACCGTGTAGCGACATTTAATGATTGTGATGAAGCTGCCGAATCACTAAAACAGGTAAGTTTTTAGTCTGTGGAAAAGGGAAAAACACTGAAAAATGTTTTTTTTCCACACACGTGTGATCAATACAGAGTTTACATCAACATGGTGATTGGTATAAAGATATATCATGATCAAATTTCGTGATTTAGTTTCGCAAAGTCTCTGAATCAAATGTGTTCTTGTTTTGCTTAAAATGTAATGTGACACATATTCAGTACATTACCAGATTGTTACTTATTTGATGTATTTTATCTTAAAGTAGTGCTTCAACAAAAGCTATTGGAGTCCTCTCTTCAGTATTAGAAGGACTATACAGTCATAAAAGAAAGAAATAGGTATGCTCGAATGGCCACAAACAATGAAAATCTTGCTTTTGTTTTCTTGCCACAATGAGAGCATCCTTTTTTGTGTACCTTATAATGTTACAATCAATGTTTTCATGGTAATGTGAATTGAACATTGCACTCTTAACTGAATTTTGATTTCATAATTTTTTTTTGGGGGGGTGGGGGGGGGCTTCAATTTAGTCAAGCTTCTGACTTTTGTTGTCTTTGTAGAAGTGGATCGTCAAGAGGTGTAGTTCGGAAGTATTGATTTAGCTGGATATTGTTTTGATTGGAATACAGGAAGTGTCTTACTTGTTTTCTTTCGGTTTTGTTATTAAAGGAAATTAAAGAAGCCAGAGAAGATCTGACAAGAAAAGGATTTGAATTTTCTTGATGTCGTAACTCGCTATGATAGACAAAGACTTAATTCATTGGATTGCTGGGTCCATTGATTTGTTGCTGGTCCTATGTTTGGATTCATGAGGCCAACTTTGGGTACATGGAGCTGTGGATGCTTCTATTTACCACCGTATGGTTCAAGGTTATTCTAAATTTCAAAATGTGCTTTTTAATTTTATGCAAGCTTTTTCGTTTCCTCAACGTAATTATTTGTATTTGGTGGATTGTAGAATTGAATGCATCTCATTCCATTTAAAAGCTAACCCGTGTTATTTATCGGGTAATCAGGTTTGCCTCCCAAACATGCTGTCAAGAACAACAGTAGTCACCCGGACCCCTGATACAAGCAGGGGATGGGGGTGGAGGGGAAGGGGGTGGAGGGGGAAGGGTGGTAGAGGGGTGGTCCCACCATACCTTTTGCAGATCACTAAACATTAGTGATTCTTCCTCCCCCACCCATTCCACTCAACTTCAAAACTTATATTAGCATCCATGCCACTTGCTCTAAGAGATTTTACACCATGTCTCAAACGAAAATACTAATGCTTATTTTTGATAATAATTTTGACCTCCAGAAGAATCTCTTTACAAAACTTTTAACTAATCTCTGGCAGGCTATATGTTGCTGACAGTATGTTATAACTTTACAAGTGATCACTATTGCCTCCAAATTGTTGTGGGCTTAAAACTGCTAAACTGTTTTCAAAGTTTCTTCCTGCTGGTATTGTGCTTTCCAAATCATGGCTATAAAGTAGTTTTAGATTAGACAATGAGATGCTTCTCTATGGGTTAATATGTTAAACGGTTAGAAGTGCATTTTCTGAACCTTCATGTCTTATCAATATTGTGACTTTCCAGCAGATGTCCTAAGAATTAAGGAACTGTTCTCAAGTATGGTATAAATATTCTTTGCTACGTAAAAGTAGATTTGATCGAAGCAGTCTTCTTGAGCAATACGTTGTAAAAGTTACTTGTGGGGAGTTCTTTCTCACAACAAATTTTTTTGATTCCACCACTTTGCATTTTATGCTAATTAGAATATCAATTCATCCCAATATGCAGTATCCCATTCCCATTGCTATTTTTTTTACGATTAAAGCCAATTTGCTGTCATGGCTACCATTAAGGTCAACAACAGCGGTGCAGTTTTTACTTCCTGAATTTGTGCCTGCCGTGTTGAACTGCAGGAAGATATGATTAAAATGAACTTTCTGCTTGTTGAGATTATTATCTGTGGTTTAAGCATCAGCCAAACAAAAAATTTCAATGCTGTTAGTGTAAAACATATTTAGTAGGGAATGTGCCAGGTGCAATCGTATGAAATTGCTTTCAAAAGTTCTATTTTGTTGGTGCAGTTGTGCTTATAATTGCTGAGCACTTTTGGTTTTTTTTTTTGGTCCCTCTTGCCATCCTCCTTTCCAAACAGGTCTTCTCTGTTTACCTAACAGCTAGGCTGGTTAAGTTCTTGATTAGTTTCCAACTCCATTACAGTAACTCTTGCCAGAACTTCTGCTCTTGCCCTCTTTCCTGTGGGAATGCTGGGTTTAAGATTAAACTTGATAATTAAAGGAATTATGTTTATGATATTCTGCATAGCCAGGAGCATACACTGGGACATGGAGATCTCCCTCAGCTTGAAGATATGAGTGAAGAATAAGAACAAGCAAGCAAGCAAACAACAAAAATCAAATATTTATCATGTTGTACCAAATAATAAACTTTTATCCTATTATTACTACATTTAAGCATTCCTAGCTACTTCTGTCTCTTTCTGTACTTTTTTTTGTGTGTGTGGGGGGGGGGGGCGGGCGGGCTTTTCTTGGCTATGACTTATTTTTATTTTTGGTGCTCACCATTCCTTCGGACATCTCCTTAGCAAGCATGATGCACAACAATTAACAATTTAATTTAATCACCTAAACTTTGTGAGTAATGATACACAGAAGGCACAATTTTGTACTTTTGCAAATGTGAAAATAATATGTATATAATAAAGAAAACTATCAGATCATACACAGTGTTTCTTGCATATTTTACTTTCTTTTCATTTCTCATGCATACAAGATAAAATACCCATCTGATATCACTAGAAACACCACTTACTGTTTCTCTTTATAACCAAACTGGAAAATGTATAAAAATACCCATTCTTCAGTCGGTAATCCTTTTGACTGCCCCCTTGGAGGGTGCATTGGTATATACAAATCTAATGTCCAGTAGAGCCAAATCATAACACCTTAGAAAATTGGTTTGAAGTATAGGCAAACCTGATGATGATCATCAAAATTTCAAGTGGCGAGTGAAGCAAATTGTTTGCTAAAATCCTGCCCTCCCCTTTTACATAAGTTACTTTTATATTCACTTCCAAAAGATTCTGTCGATCCCAATGACA
This sequence comes from Apostichopus parvimensis, assembly GCA_000934455.1. Lineage (NCBI taxonomy): Eukaryota > Metazoa > Echinodermata > Holothuroidea > Aspidochirotida > Stichopodidae > Apostichopus > Apostichopus parvimensis. The sequence goes on along the minus strand of KN888429.1, from coordinate 19,976 downwards.
CGAACATGAATATCTTAATTTCAGTCGAGAATGTAAATGATTTTCCAACAAACCATACCCCCCTTCCTTCACTTCCAACTCCCCCAACCCATCCTTGTTAATACTACAAAGGATATATTATATACACTTCATCCCCATGTGTAACGGTTTGAAAGAAATTTAGTCAATCATGTAATAATAGCAGAAGAGTAACTGGTGGGTTTCTTGTTTCATTTCAAGCTCAATGGAACTTCTGAAAAAGACATCAAACAATTCTATGAATAAATTAAAATTACTACAACATGTTGACCAATGTTAGGAACCACAGCTACCAGTCCTGGTGGTATTTTTTACAAACTTTCTTTCTTGAGAAATGACACAAATCACAGGCTCATCAATCAAAAGTGGCTGGACTAGTTCTTGTACCACAAACCACTGGGGACAAAACTTAAAAATAAAATAAATAAATAATGAGGCTCCAAATTTTGGCAAGGTTAAATAGAGGTGGATGTCATCCATGGGTGCCTTGTATGAAACAAAACAGATTATTATTGTGCTTATTAGACAGAAAAAAACAATTGGTTTACATTAACAAGTCAGGCCTGAATTGAGGAGGTGACAATATTGTCAATGTCCCTCTCAGAGCCTTCTCGATAGTTGGCAAGTTTTTAGAGGTAGATATGTTCAAATCCAGAAAGGCGTAGAACATTATCAGCATCTCTTTTTGCTATATTAAAATTCTGCCTTAAGTCATCCTTTAACTAAAACCCTATATTAAACTAAGTATTTCTTCAGTATTCATGTGCAAAATCACAACAATGTCAATATTTAATTGATGGGTGTTACTGGAATTCAAAAGTAGACCACAGAGCGAATGCTTCCTGGCTTGGCGTTACAATTATTGGCAATTGCCATTTCAGCATCTTGAAAGGTCACACAAAATTGTAGGTACGAAAATAAACTCTGTTCCTATCAAATATTTCAAAAGAAAAATGTGGATTATTGTTTATCCACTTACTACTGAAAATAAAAATCAAAATGTCACTCCACTGAAAAAACGGTTAAATGACCCTGTGATATGGTGAGCATATAAATGAATAAATTCATATATTAAACTTGATCGGATAAACAATAAAAGTAACCATCATAAATTATATCTAGCATGCTTAATTAAAGATAATGATGCACTAGAATATTAATTATTTAATGATATTGCCCATGTGTATTGCATCAACAAAACAAATCAAGAATTAAGTGAAAGCTGTTGTCCAAATTTAGTTTTCATTCTAGTCACTATTGCCTTGTCCTCTTCGCTGGCACTTCCTTCCTCTCCTAAGATGCGATCAAAGACCGCTACCAACTCTGAAAGTCTGTGACAATGTTCCCAGTATGAAGAGTTCTCAAATATCTTGAAGAGCAGAGACAAATTTTCTGTCCTAATCTGTAGAGACAGAAAACAAAACAAGTTGATTTTATGATGTAATATGTATCTCACTTTGAAGACTATAGCTATTAGCTGCAGTGGCATAGGAAGGTACTTTTGAGTGGGGGGACTGAAGACTGATGGCCGGCCTGGGGGAGGGGTCTAAGGGGAGGGATGATTTTTTTTGCATTTCCAGGTGGCCTCAGATGCAATTTGGTGCAATATAGCACACTTCAACACCCACTCCATTTTGTAAATAATTTTGCATTTTCACCTGGCCTTAGATGCAATTTGGTGCTCCAAATGAGATTTTTTTCTCATTTGGAAATGAAAAAGGGGTTTTCTGACTTGCGGAGCGGGGGACGGAATGATACTTCCGCCCCCAATATTTTTCACTGGGGGGCTGGTGCCCCCCAGCACCCCCGGTTCCTACGCCCTTGATTAGCTGTAGACATGGACTAACCACTGTTGCATTGATCATCTGTCAATAACCTGTGTATGTTTCGTGTTTAATGGCAATGTTTTGTACTTGTTTACAAGGATTTTCTGGTGAAAAACAATGTGAAACATATATTGAAGAAAAAATAATCCACACGATTTGTTGAAAACCCCATCCCAATATCTTGCCCCTAACTAGATATTTGATTGATTGAATGTGACCTGTTTTGACTAGCTACATCTTTAAACTACTCCAGGAAATTGGATGACAGTATGAGATCTGTGATGTCATCTGGGAAAATGCTCTTCTAAAGTTTTACTTAGGCTATTATAATTTTCTTGTTAATTTATCCTTGAAACCTGATACAATTAGAATGTTTGCTTAGGCTGTCAGAGTTCTTTGCACTTTTTTTTAGAAATGTTCTTGTACGCTGTGGATAAATGACTGACAGAGTATAAAGAGAAAACAAAGACATGTTTAGCTGAAATGCCCTCATGACATCATCCTTTCTGCTGTTGCCAGATGCATTTACAAAATATCACAAAATATGAAAAATTCATATCTTTGCAATGAAAAATGCTATGAGGATGTGGTTTTCACCTATAGATTCAGAAAGTGTTAAACAATCAACATTAGCCACCAGGACATCCAGTTATTCCTTCTTGCTCATTTCTTTCAGAAGAATAGAAACCACCAAAATTGGCAGAGGCAGGTACATCATGCTGATAATGTGGTAGAAAGCTAAGTATCAGCAAACGTTGCCCAACAGGCTTAGACCAACAGAATAGATATTGGTGTAAATTCCACATTAGAAATAGAGAGCATTGTAAGGGTATAAAAGAAAGCAAGATTTTCAATATTTACCATCATCTTTAATCTTCTGTTAAACTTGTGTAAGATAGATTGTAGATTTAACTCAAATCAATTCAATGTAGTGAACTTGAAAAACTTGCTCCTTTCTTAATAACACCCAAAAAATTTACAAGAAAAAACTGACAAAAATGGACAGAAACGGATAAACCACAATGATAATATGATAAGAAGCTACACAGCAAACAGATAACTTAGACCGACAGATAACAGTAAATCTGCATAATGAATGTACAGATATGGAAAAATGTTCCATATATAGATCTACATATCCATGATGAATATTGACTCCTTATGACTCAAACTAATCAAGGAGCTACAGCATTTCTACTAATTAATTGATTATAACAATAGCAAACTTTTATCGTTTAGACATACAAGGTATCTTTTTTAGATTCCTGATGATAAATATATACCTCCTCATCAAAGGTACACCAGACTACACACACAGGTATACCAAACAAGCATTCCTTACTGCACGATATGTGCAATGAAAAACAGGAATTATCTTCTGACTTTTGCAGTAAAATGCAACAGGTTTACATGAAGAAGATTTCAAATCACAATACTCTATTTTGCAAACTGACCTGATTGCCTGGTGAAAGATCGGTCAACTGCCTTACGATGATACCGATCAAAACCTTCATGTCGTTGGTGTAGAATATCTCTGATGTGGTCTGACTTGAAAATACATCTAAGAGAAACTTGATCAGAGAATCGGGTGCATCAGTGACATGATCCAAAACCTTTACAGGATCCACTGAAAGGGGATGGAGAAATGAAAGTAACAAGAAGACAATCACATATGATGAGTAATATGTGTTATGTTTCAATAGGTAATACTTAAAGATTAACTGGATCATCCGATTATCTCTTAAAAAGTAGTGTGTGACATATCTGCATCAGTACATGATTCTACACAGATTAACTGGATCAACTGCAGAGATGGAAAATCCAACACATCAATTTTATGTATGAATAGTAATATCTGAAACATCGGCATCAATCAGTGATCCACAAACATTAATAAGATTCACTGAAAGAGTTCTGGGACAAAGCAACAAGAAAACAATTATCTGTGAAGACCAATTGCAGAGTATCTCACCCAACTTATAAACACAAAGTATTATCTTGCTCTAAACATACTTTGCAGAATCCTCTTGCGATAGAATACACACGCAGGTTAAGGACAATACGTTTGTACCACTATTTTTCATTGGGCATGACATGAATACTAAATACTGCATTCTATAACATCACATTTTGGGAGACATCTCTTGATCACCCTATTGTCTGTAAAGTAAACTAATTGCTTAATTGATACCATGGAAACATGTCTATCTTAATACCTCCTCTATTCACTAGCAGCATTATCTTCTCTGAGAAACTCTTACAAGGCCTTCCTGTGGCTAACACAGACATTAGTGTATTACTTGCTGGATCTGTTCAAGAAAACAAATTTGGAGGAAAAATTTAAATTTCAAGCTAACCAAGTTTCAATATATTTGAAAGTTGATGTCCACTGTACCACACCTATGTTAATATCGCTTTCATGAATTTTTATGCTTCAGTTGCAGTGAAGTAATATACCCCACTCATACGTTAAACTAGATACACCAACTGACAATGACATAAAGACCTTGGCTAGTACCGTGTCTATTATGTTACTCACATCTTGACATTACGGAAAAATGCATGCATCCAATTTCATTTGCTCTCATTGCACAACACAACTGAACCACTATAACATTTAACTGAATTTACTGCAAAACAAAGGTATAGTTATGGGGGCTGTGTTTGTTGCTGGTACTCTCATGGTTCTGTTTAATCTGTTTCAAATATCTGGGAATATGAAGCACATTATGCTATGTTATAACTCTTATCATTTTGAGGTACTAGATATATCAAATGGGCAAATATGTATTAAACAATCAACCAGAATGACATAGCAAAACCAATAGATTTACACACTATATTTTCTTAAAATTGCTTTTCCTATTGATTTTGGTTAATTCATTTGATATTGTAACACTTGTTAATAAACATAATACATCAGATAGTAGAGAAAAAATTACAAAGGTTTTACAGTTCCCATTTTTGCCATAGCTATAGTTATGTCATAGTTATAGATAAAAGTGTCTGGGTGATGCAATTGTTGGATGTATCATTTCATCATTGATTTTTTAACATTAGTTTGTTGCCAGAATAAATGTAGCTCTCTTACTTTATCAATTGATCAATGTTGTCAGTAATGTGGGGTGAGTTGGGTAAAAGCTAACAAACAAGTGCAAAGAGCAATCTTAAGATTAGGGCATCTATCCTCAAATAGCTTTATGTAGTAGCCTTTCACGAAAAACGGACTGTTAAAGAGGTTAGCCCATCTGCAATACCTTGAAAGTGGAGATTAAATGAGAGGAGAAGGTTGACAAAGATATCAGGATTCTGTTCAGCTTCTTCATCATACGGAGGATCCTCAATGAAGTCAAGTACGAAAGACACAAACTCTGCATTCAGGTGATCTGTGGATAAATGAAACCAAGGGTAATTTGTAGGATGACTACGATCCATTGTAGTTTCTGCATTTTGTGTTAAATCTGTTTCAATCTGACAACACCATACTTCATGAATGCAGGATAGCAAATGAATGTAACTTGTAACTTTTGAATTTAGACTTTTAAGCCCCCAACAACAGAGTCAACAGAAAGGTTAATATAGATCTGTAATGTCAGAACAATTGTCCATACACTGTATATTAAGAACAAGGTATCATGTGGTATCAATAGGTACTATAACACATAGCAGTTATGTTGAAGGGCACAACCAAACTTGATGAGAAATATCTTCTTCTAATTTGTTGAAATGCTTTAGTGTAACACTATACCAGGCTGTAAGCATCACAACATTGCAATGTTGGAGTGAGGTACCTTTTCTGTATTCTATTATGAAGCTTTCACTTTTCTAAACTTTGTCTTCTAGTTCTAGTTTGGATACAGATGACTGTAGTAACTTACCATAATGTGTAATAGGTACCTGCTCTCCAGTAGAGAATAGCATGACACATAGCAACGAGGAATAACACATCTTCACATAGTTCTCTTTATCCGTCTTCAGATCTCTCGCTAATTCCACGGGTAAGATAGTCCCTAGGAGGTGGGAAATTGCTTTCAGGTCCAAGCCACAGATACCACCAAACACTCGCAGTAGCAACAGCCGAATCGTTAACCTGTGCTCCTAGAGGGCAAAGGTCAACATTCTCACATAAGTGCATATCATCACCTGGATTTCATTTCAGCAACTGGTTCTGTACTGTTATGTGTTTTTTCCCTTGTTTTGATAACTTTGTTATTGCTAACACAGACATACATTTTCCTGTATTGAGTTGCAATCAATAACTTATTTATTGTTAATTTGTTTATTGTGAACTGGCTTGAAATTAGCCTGGAAAAGAATTTGCAAAGATAGGACATATACTGCCCTTCCTATGCCGTGGCCATATTTAATCAGGAATTCATACTGTAAGTTTTTACCACCATCAAGTGTTGTTTTTATAAAGTCTAACACAGTGAACATGAATAATTCATCTCATATGGCCATACATCCACCTGTTTTCAAAACTAACAGAAAAGAAAACACACTTGCCAACACTTTATACTTCATTGTTTGAACTCGAAACATTATCAAATGAATTTAAGAAGTGAGCTTACAACTGAATGGGCCATAAAAATGTGAAAGAAGTAAGAAATCCATTTCAAACTTCGGTTTGGATTTGAACAGTTCATAAATTTCTAGAGTGGCTTTTACTGAAAATTATAAACAAACTGAAAGTGATACAGTGATAGTTACTGAGTGTATTACAAGTATTTTATTTCCAGATTTCTGCACTTGAATATGTTACATACCATTTGATAATAAAGCACTAATGAGGACAAGTAATCATAACTATTTTTCTGTATAACAGCTTTGCACACTCTTGCATCCGCGTCTACCTGTAACAAGGAAATAAAATGACTTGTAGAGGAATCTATGGTGTACAACAATATCACTTCATCGCCAGCAATCAATACTGCATAACAGTAGATGTAATGGAAACAAACTACACAAACAAAGCTATAGTTTCAATATATGATTGTTGGCATATAACGTAAATGTTGATAAAGCATCCATGCCAATTTTCCTAATAGAAAAATAGTTAAAGCACTATGAAAAATTGGGACAGATCATACACAAACAATTCAGTGTCCTTTCGGAAGTTGAGTATTTTTTGTTACATGAACTAGTTTAAACTCATTCCATAGAATGGAATACATTTGTCAAGATTATGAAGGCATTGCAGGATCTTTAAGAAGAAAGCAAGCAATATCTTGCATTTCTTGATTGTCTTAGCTGACTAGTCCATCACATATCTTGTAAGTACTAGTATATATACTATAAGAGGGTTTGTGGTCTAACAGTAGAGGACTTTCGTGATTTGAATAGCAAAAATCTACGGAAGATTGATAGAAGTAAGAAAACTGTTTCAAACTCCGGTCTGTGGATTTGAACAGTACACAACTCCTAGAGTGGCTTTCACTGACAAAAAAAACAAAAAAATACTGAAAGTGATTGTCCACAGATGTATAGCAATTTTAAACTTCTTACATTGGAACCACAGTATTTTATAACGCACAAAATTCTGAGCCTTCAAAATTACTAGACGAAATCTGAACACTAAATTATTCCCTGCAGGTCTGCCCATAGAAGCAAACACAACTTTCAAACTCAATATTTTCGGAAGAAAATTTTTACTAATATGACTTAAAGGGTGTGAAGACTCGAGCAAAAAGAAACGTCTAATGCCGGTAATATGACCTAGTTTCGAATCAGGTGTAACAGAAGTGTTAAACACCACCATCGATCCCAGAAAATACACACAGCTTGCTACCGTCGGTAATTAGACACTAGTGTACAGTCAGTACGTACAGCTGCGGTCAATACCCACAGCACAGTATACAAACGATACAGCGATGGACATCTCAGGTCCAGCTAAAGATAACAATTAAGGTATCACGTTTCATTACTGTCTGCATATATTGTAGCAACACGAAACGTCACTTGCAAGCAACAGAAAGTTAACTTTTTCAGATGGCCGCACGCGGTTTGGGGCGAGTCTTCAATGCCTTTAATAACCAAGAATCTGGTTGCAATGGATTCATGATTTCTGAACTCACCAAAATTGTTTGTAATTCTTCTAAATATTCTGTGATAATAGCCTCATCTTCATGAAGTGCCCAACTTCTTTGTTGTGAATCATCCTTGCAGCTTACCAGCTCAGAAAAGATGACCTCTAACCTTTCATAATCTTTACCCCCCTCAAGCACAACTGTGGTTGACTCTTCCTAGATTGGGAATGAAAATGAAAGCCATAGAAATATCTTACAATCTATTATCCTAAAGGTTATCAAATATCAAATACAAATTAAAAGTACAGTTACAGCATTTGGGATGTCTCTCAAAAATGATTTTCAAACATTGCGATAGATTTTTTTAAAAATTATTTATACTGTAGGTAGCTCGTCATACATAATTTGGAACATGTAAACACCTCTATATTCATGCATACTTTCCATGCCTCCATTTTCAACATTCCAATAGTGAAGTACATTTGTAGAGAGTAAGAGATACATATACTGTACTCTGATCAACCATTTCCAGTAGATTCTGATCTACTTAATTGTCTGACCTTTCCCAAATGGTATCAAACACGGCATACACAGTCACATATATGTCATCAAACCATTAACAATATGAATTAAAATTTTAAAAGTTCTGTGATAATTTAGCAAATCTATCAACTTTTGGGTCATTATATCTTTGAGAAAAAAATAAGAAGAAAACAAGTGAGCATTTCTATATTTGTAAATTGAAATTAACCAACTTACCTCCTCAGTCGATGAGCTTTCTAGAATTGTTTCCATGGCTGTTGCTAACTCTGGAATATTTCCGGCAATTTGACTTAACACAACCTTAACTGCTAATTTAGATTTGTCAAAACTTAGGCCTGTGCGATTTCTAACTTGTTCTACAATTTCTGGTAGCATCCCATGAGGGACATCAACTGTTTTCAAGTTCACAATTTCACTGGTGTTACTGTTCAGGTTTGCTACTGATGTCTCCTTTGTATGTGATGTATCAGCTTTCGACGTGCTTTCTATGGCGGGAACATTTCTAGCTGTTTCAACTGAGGGCTGAAAAAATGTTTTTGACACTGGTGTGGTCTCTGGGGTGGTTCGTTCAGGAGGAGGTGGGGCTGACCGCGACTTTGTGCTGCTTCTTTTGGATGAAGGGGTTTGTTTTGCTTCCTGAAGAGATGGTGCTCTTCGCTTGGGCTGTTGAGATGCAAGATCTGTTCCTTCTATAACATTCTTTCGATGCTCAACAAGTTTCCTATAGATGTTGAAGTACACAACAAAAAAATATTGGCACTTACAGCTTCTTTCAATTATTGTGTAAATAAATATGCTTCAGGTCAGTTCAAAATACATTAATTTCACCCAAAGGATGATTTTAGGCACAAAATCAATGTTAATATTTTTCAATTGAAAACACTTCCATTGAACAGGTGGTATTTTTATACCACATTTAATTTTTGAAAACTTTTCTTTTAAACAGCTGAGGTTTATCAATGAAAGTGACTGAATTATATAGTCTAACACAAAGACTAGTTACTGTAGGTCAGTCCCTCAGATGTAACACCAAAGTATTTGGGAAAAGTTAAGAATTTTATGGCCTCATATTACATGTTTACATGGAAAAATTGTGTTGAATATGGGTATCTGTTGTTTATAGGAAGAACTTGTTTCATTTTGACTTAGATGTAGAATTAATGTAACAGTAGATTAATATTAAGATTTAGGCCTGTACTGAGGAGCCAACATCATCATCATAATGGACATAAAGGAAACATTCCAGAGATTTAGACAATTTGAAAGATGATAAATATTGCAAACTGGAATACCTGTACAGTAGCTATGGAAGCATACCTAGCACTCAGATGTTCTTTTTTTTTCTAAGACTATAGGTGACAAATCTCTTAACATCTACCCAAAGTCATGCTTTAAAGAAATCATTCATCTAACAGAAAGTTTCTGCATCAACAACGTCCTGACTAATATAAAAGTTAAAACTTTTACCACGTTGTAAAAACTGTTTTTAATGGTGGAGCTGAATTAAATAACTCCTGCCTTAATTTAATTACTCTACAAAATTGTAGGTCATTGAGAATATGAAGTTGTGAACTAAGTATCTACAGTATAGAAATTTGAAAGGATGAAGGAAACAGTCTTTATGTACGTGGAAATCTGAAGCAACTTACTGAAGACTTCTCCGCTGTTCTGCATTGAGGATACCACCAGAGTTTGTTGCTGCCAGATGGATAAATTCGATGGCTCTGTCAATAGATTTCACCACATCATCTTGAGCCAGCTGAAACGATTTTAATGTACGTCAAGACATTTGTAATTACTGTCAAACATCACATAAAGTATTAATGCAAAGTCACATATGAAAGATGTAAAGATATGACACCAGGCAATAATTCCAAGTGACAAATCTTCGGGTTGTTATGGTACTAGATCACCTGATGTTGGGAGGGGAATTTCAGGGAGACTGTGCATATGTTTAATACTACCAGTAGCATGGACACTTCCAATTCCGGACACCTAGCCTTAAAACACCCCAAAACTATATCTTCTGGTAAAAATCACCTGAAAATATACTTGATA
>KN888428.1:44938-69951 GCA_000934455.1 Apostichopus parvimensis | reverse complement strand
TATTAACTCCCCGATTTTTAAGGTTAAACCAAATTGTCATAGAAATCTGGCAAGTATACAGTTTCTAGAAATGTATCTGTTAACTCCGTTTTCTGTTACAAGGAATATCAGCAAGAAGGGAGAACAGTTAGCCCTTCTATTGGATATGATACTCATTGGTCCCTGTGAGTTATTAATCTTGTTTGTTTTATTTGTGTTTTGTTTTTTCATCTTACAGGTTACCCAGTCTTTGACAGATCAGGATTCACAACAACAACCCCAAAGAAGTGATAAAACAGCTAGATCGGCAGAAGGAAGACCTAAACCTCCGTAGGTTATTAACATTGCACACATCATAGTGTAGTGAGTGAATAAACAGAGCAAAGAGAAAGGAGATTTAGTATCCATGCAATGTTTCAGCTGCTGTATAGCCTCTTATATCTCTCTTTCTTCCCCAGTGGCAAATAAAGTTTGCTTCCTTCTATTTCCTACCGTTTTTTGGTCTCCATTGCTATGTTCCCTACATGTTATGTATTCATCTTTTCTTCTTTGTCACATTTCAAAATACAAGATTTCAAAATGCAACCAGTTTCTGTCAAATTGTACATATCATCTGAGTCTCAAAAGTGATGCAATTTTTGGGGTTTTTTTTTTTGGGGGGGGGGCAGGGGCATATCAGGTACATAAAGATAAGTATGTCACAAGAACACTCAGTTTTTTGTATTTCAATCATTCATATATCCAGTATGAGAAATAATAATTTTACAGCTTGTCTCTTTCACTTCTAATGTTGTCATACTTCTTCCTGCTTTCTTGCTATTCCCCAGTTTTGTTCCATTTTTTCTTACCTTTTCTCATTCCTGGAATTGTCCTCTTTTTTTACCTAAGGGATATGCTGAACAACCCCTATATTAATGACAATTTAATTTTGTAACTTATTCAGGGCCCCAGGTAAAGCAGAAGGAAGAAGTACTACATCAGATCGTGTAGTATTTGGATCCCTCATAATATCTTGCAGATAAGTTTATTTTATTTTTTTCTTCAACATTTTGTACCATTTTCTATCAAGTTACAATCTTTTCCCCCTTTTATTGACAGCAATGAACGAACGAATGCATTTGGAAGCAGACCTAAGATACCCCGTACCCCTGACGGAGAGAGTAGAGCTGCCTCTCGTAGCATCACATCTCCAGGGCCTCCTCCGAGATCCGCTTCTCCGTCGAGAGGCAGGACGGGAAACAGCGAGAGTAAGTTTGGAAGAAAGTCACTATTTCATGTTCTGGTATCGAAGAAGTTTCAAACATTTGTTTTTTGAGATATTATCAAAGCTTTGAGAGTGGAAACTTGCGAACATATTTCAGTGCTTGTCAATATTTCCTGTTGGTCCCTGTCCTTATATGAGGGTGGATGCTTGCTTCACTGTGTTCATCCTTTATCAGTTGTATGATACAATTTGTATTCACCTGTCTGTCCAAATATCAAATGAGAATTTTATTCAGAGGAAAAAGAATGAAAGAAAGAGCAAAAAAATTGAGGCATTGCTGCCCCCCCCCCCCCACCAAAAAACGAGGACAAACAATCAAACTAGTTTTGTATAATGACCACAAAGAAAGAGAGTTAGGAAAGACAGCAATTTTGTAGTAAAGGATAATTGTGAATTGCTGATATAGTGATTCCACGAATCAAAACAAATGATGAAACCAATCAGCCTGTTCCACAGTTACAACTTTAATTGGAAACTTTTTTTTATTTTGGGTGAAATGTTAGGTAATTGTATTTTGCATGAAATATGCAGAACAAGCGCAGTGTCAAGGTTAATAGTTATTGTGCAGCTCAGACATAAACTTTGAATCATATTCGTGAATGGAAAGCAAATTTAAATAATTTGTAAGAAAACGTTTTAAGGTATATGACAAAGAGGCAAGTATTCTGGTAATGGAACAAGAAGATTGGGCATCGGGAAGTTTTGCCTCGTGAGATGGTGTGAAGTTCTCATGTCAGCAAGTGCAATACAAGACAGATAAAGCGATGTTAATGTTTGTCAAAAGTTAGCCTTTTGCTCGTTACAATTTTTCTCTTTTTGATCAGGATTGCATTCAGCTAAGAAGTCCCAACCTCTTCCTCCAGTGGAGAGTGTCGAAGTGGAAGAGATAAATTCCAATCGCCCGGCCTCCAAACATAGTACTTGAATTATTGAAAGCACACTTGTTTTCCACTTGCACTGCTATAAGCGTCACTTCTTACAAGACCGCACTTGTGGTTGTTCTAGATTTTATCAAGAATGTCAATCACCTTCTTGTCCCTCCCTTTACCCTTCCTGTCCTGTCTGTGTACCCTATTGCTATCTCATTCTTAAAGCGGGTATGGTTTGCAATTGATTTTTGCTCAAGTGACAATTCTGTTTAGGTAATAAATAAAGTCTTATACACTTCACTCTCACTTGAGATAGTGAAGAAAAGTCTAACGTTGAAGGTCTACAGTCTTGCATCAAGGCTAGGCATTCTCACAGGACTCTACAACAGTTAATCCCCTGGTCATTGGTGACTTGTCACTACAGTAGACCTAGTGTGCACAACCCATAAACCTATTCTGGGACACTAAAGTGCGTCACATCTTAGTGTCCCTCCGGGATTCCCCATGAGGTGCAACTACATTACAAGTTTACCTCGCAACTCCCCATTTTTACACCTGAGTGAATAGAGTGCCGATGTAGATTTAGCGTCTTGCACATGGGAACTTTGTGATAATCAGGCCAGGATTCAAACCTGCAATCCTTAGATAGCAAATTTATTTACCTTAAGCTCCATTTCACCACTGAGCTATTTCATTCTAATGGGCAAAAGGTAGTCTGGTGAAAATTGGCTTTCAATGAAAGTCATTATTTGTTTGCTGCTTAAGAAAATCACTCACAATCTTATACTCAAATACTTGATGGGTTTTGTAAACTTGTTAGCGGTGGCAGAAGGCTGCTTTTATATTGTTTATTTAAAAGTATGGGATTTTTGGGAATTTTGGAAGATTTGTTTAGATTGTTATTAAATTTAAATGTTTGGCTTTTGTTTTGGACTTTTGCAAACATTTGTATTTCACCACGTTAACATGTTTCAGCATGTTACCTTCCTTCTTCATCTTTCTTTTCTTTGGAGTGTTTTTTTTTTTTTTTTAAATTCTAGAGGAGATTGGAAGGTGGGGTCGTGGCAGGATCAGGGGAGTGGGTGAGGCATGATAGAGGGTGTTGAGGAGAGGCAGGGCCTGCAATTTTCACATTTTTCTTTCTGTGACTTTTCACAATCAAAAGAAAAGAGGTCTATGTACCATTTGAAAAGCATGTCTCTTCATGATCAAAAGGTAGCGAGGTGATACAGCTATAAAAGAAGACTATAAAGTTTGCAAAACTCTCTCTATTTGATATTATCCTCATCCCAACCACCACCATCATCACACATTTTTGCAGCTTGTAAGCCTCAGAAACTGTTTAGAAGGACAGTACTTATGGACTCTTTCTTCTTGCATTTAATGGGGATTGCAAAGAGTCAGGTGGCGGGGGGAGGGGGGGGCACGGGATAGGACAGGGGAAGGAGTCTAGGAGAGTAGTTGAGGATGTTAATTAAGTGAGAGAGGTACTTTAAGATTCAGTTGGTGAACATTTTTCTTAGACATTCCCTTTCATTGGTACGTAACTTAGAGATTCATCGGTGTTATTTGTTTCCCCCGTTTGAAGGCATTTTATCCAGTTTGAGTTCCGTCTCTCTTAAGATGACCAACGATACAGGTGGACCTACATCAAGAGGTGGCAGCAGACTTAATTCAGTTCAAAGTAACGATTTCTTTTGTCAACTTTTCGCAGTGTGTTTTCTAATGTCATTAAATAATTTTAGTTATCCTCCTGAAGAAGATGCTGCTAGGATCGAACCATCAGGCTATTTGACTATTACATATGAATACTTTTTGTTTTGTTTTCTGTTGCCTGTTTGTCGTTTTGTTGGTACCCTGCAGTGATATAGCATGGCTGTATTTCCATGGTTACAGTACAGTAGTAGTCAGCCCGGCCTGTCATGTGTATCGTACAGTACGAACAAAAAACGTATGACTGGCTTTCAGCAATCATTCAGCAGATTTTAAAAAATTAGTCAACATGTTGACTTCAAAATTAATTACTAAAGTGTATCATATTTGAAGACTTTTTATTTTGTAAAATATTCTAGGTAGAAATTCAGTGTAGATATATCGGGTAGAATATCAGTGTAGTATAAACAAAAAAATAAAACATAAATATATGCTTTATAGATTAATAAGATCAATATATTGCTTCCAAATCAAAGGCATCAAAAACAACATGGATGAGTCTGTGCCAGACATGCCAATCAACCATTAATGTTAACATATCAAAGTAGACCGCCAGAAATGTCAAGTTTCATAGCTGACTTTTTTGAGCAATTTTACATTCAAGGTGATCGAAGCAAAATAAGCCCCGGTGATGACGACGAAAATCTCATTTCGGTATCCCAGCAGGCTAAAAAATCTGCTGGAAGAGCAAGTAAGGAAATTACTTAAGTCCTGCACTCAAGTCACTCACTCAAGTCACTTAAGTCACTCAGTTTACTCTGTAATTTTGTACTTTGCGGTTCTTTCTGATCCACATTTGAGCTTAATTATCTCATATACCGTATCCTTGTGTTTTAGAAAAACCAAGGTTTTCTTCACTTCTCACTCTGTTGCACTTGAGTGAACTACATGACTTTAAATCTAACAAACTTTCACACTCGTCGCTTACTTAAAGTTCACTCGTATTGCGTTTGGGCTAACACATGTTACACAAGGTAAATACATATAGGGATTACTTTCTTTGCACCTGAACATTAAGAAAAGGTGACCTTTTCTCGCTGAAAATCACACTTGGCTAACATTTTGTTATCCACAGTATTTAAAATAAATCTGTAGATGTTCTTTACTCAAGTCACTTACTTAAGTTTCACTATCACTGTACCGTATTTGATTTCTCGTCTGTGACCCTATGTGTCATTTCAGTCTTAATATTCAGTTGACTTTCACAGTCACCAAAATTTGAAGAAATCTAAGAGTTTTTCTTCAGTTCCTCATTCAATTATACTTGGTTGATTTTTCACCCACCTTGATGTGTCAGTCCTGTACTGCTTGCACTTCCGGTATTTACTAGAGTTCCAATCTAACTATTCTTGCTTTCTCTTTGGAAGTTAATCTTGTAAAATTTAGATTTGAATTCTGTCACTTTAATTTTCAACTATCACTTTAACTACATTTGCCTGTGCAATTAAGATCTTAATATCTCAGTCATTTTATACTCAAGTTTTCTTCTAACTACAATTGTATACTCTGACTACAATTGCGTACTCTTCAGTACAGATATTGAATCGATAACGTTGTTGAACTTAATGTTTACTTGTAAGTTTCACTCTACCTGCACCTAGATAAACCTAAGTCTGAAATTGAAAAACCTATCTTTCAGTAATGTTCATTTCCTTTGTTACGGTTTGTAACATATTACTCTGTTGCAGAAATGATTTTTTTTTAAACAGAAGGCGCAAAAGTATTTTAATATGCCGAGGGGCGTGAGTAGTAGAAGAGGTCAAGAAACAACTTTCTAAGATGATTAGGGAGAAGGTTTTTTCTTTGATGATCTCGTTTTATATTCCAGGAACAGGAAAGCTTTCTGTGATGGAGCCAGTGAACCCTACAGACCCTCATCTTACTCCTCTGTCCCAGTTGGATGGGAAACCTTCATCTCCAGCCTTCAATCAAAGTATTCTTCCCGTTAAATCTATTTGACACTTGCCGTGACTGCACCTCCACACAGTAATGAGCAACTTGAAGTGGAAATTTCTTTAAAATTATGAATATTTGAACCACTATGTCGTAAACCATGACCCAAGTCGGTTTTACCTCAAATTACAAAGCTTTAGTAAAAAAAGTTGTGAAGTGTGTTCCTTCAAAGAGATAGTAAAGTAAAATGTTTAGTCACTGGTTCAATTTGAGCTGTGAAAAGTACTGGTAGTGACCCCACCTGACTGTAAAGTGAAAAGACTTTGTTTCAAAAAATTTCTACAACCATTCAAAATGTAGGGTGAGATGAGAGAGAAAATAAAATAAATAAATAAGTAAATATATCAGAAAAATTTTATCAAAAAAATACAAATATTTGTAAATGTTCTTTCTGAACTTTCTTTTCAGCATATAGTTTTAGTGGCTGGGGAAAGAAGGATGGTTTTCATAATATCATTCAAGACATTGACTTTTTCTTCTTTTACTCTCTTCTATTCCCATATATGATAACAAATAATCTGTTCTCTATATGATTGCAGCAATACGAACCGATCAGCATAATATATATATATATATATATGATTATAAAAAAAGGATCAGGAAAGATTTTCCATATCCCTTTGCACATCTTTTCTCAAACAGCACTGGTACACACTCAAATGCAACTTGGGTTTGAAATTTTTTTTCTTCCATTTTTCGTAATTGACAAAATGAGATGTATCAAACTTGGGCGAAAAAGTCCTATGATTTTTGAGCCGCCTAAATTCAGCCAAACTCTCTTTTTGCTTTGACTGATAAATAAAGCAGCCTTCTCTTTTCATTTTTAGAATTGTGAAAATCTTGCTAACAACCTTCCTGCATTTCCAGGGAATCCCAAACTTGTTTCTTTCTTCTTCTTTTTTTTTTGCTTTTGTTATTTATCCTTTTTTTTTTCTTTTTCTTTTTTTTTAATGATTGAGAATTGTTCTAGAAACATGTCTATTTGTCCTCAGCTACTAAAGAAGTGGAAGCAATGTAACAAAATGGAAGTCAAATCAGTTGCAAAGGACGTGACGTTTAAACATATTGTTGTCTTCCAGACACCCTTTCGTTTTACATCAGTGACAGACATTTTGATGGTAGTCTCTTGTATATATTTAACCAACAGGTGCATCCTCCCGGAGACAAGGTAGTGCATCAAGCCGGAGGAAGTAATTCCATCGGATGAGAGAGATGAATGTATGACAGTCACTGATTAATCAAGGCGTATAGCATTATTTTCCTCTTTTCTTGTAATGGAAGAGAGAGAGGGATGGGGGTGGGGGGGGGGTGTGAAAGGTGATGTATGGAAGTCATTTCTATGTTACCGAACATTCACTTTGATGAACCTTTTCACATATGATTCAAAAATTGACTGTTATTATTAAGCTAGCATGTTTGTAGTTTTGTCACTTCCCCTCCAGAATTAACTAATCTCAGCTTAATCCTTAGATTTATTTTTCACATTGTCCTAGGCTGTTTGACAATCTGCTAAGACTTAGCTTTTTTTTTTATATTTACAATAATGAATAATTATTTAGTTAGCGAGGTTTGCTTCAGACATTACGTAGATATGTAAACCCTGCAGTGACAGCTTCACCGTGAATTCAAAATTTTTGAAAAAAGTTTCAGAGGTCCAAGCCCGCCAGTACGTGCTCTTGCTTGTTCAGAAATAGCAAGCTTATGATATACATTAGCCGACCCTAATAGCATGAATAATTATGTCTCTGAGAGTTTAGTTATTTCTTTGTGTAAGTTGAGGTCAGTGAAGAATATTTCATACTGCATTGTCAAAGAAAATGTTTCTCATGAATTGAAAATGTTTATATTAGTTTATATCACATACTTTTGAAGTGATCATATTTTTATATTCAGGGCCAGTTTGTATTTTAAACAGTTTGAATTTCTTATTCGGTATAAAGTGATATCCCTTAAGTCGGAAATTGTAAAGCAAATCTTGAGGGAGCATAGAAGTGTTTCGCTATGAATGGATTTGCAGTGTACTCGGGACATGACTGCCCTGATCTCTATCATTGAGCCATCCAGCCTTATTTGGAGCGCGGGGGGGGGGGGGAGGGTGGGAGAGAGGGAGGGGGGGGAGAATGGAGGAGGGGGAGGGGTATATCGAGGAACAATAGGGGGGGGGGGATGGGGAGGGGGGGGGGGGGGGGGGGGGGGGGGGGGGGGGGGGGGGGGGGGGGGTGTCATTTCTATATTTGCGTACGTTAATAGAGTCTACAGTGTCATTTTTGTGCTATCGACCAACCTTGATTAATATAAATACATAATTGTAAGTTCAATATATTTCATGTCCAACAGACATTTTTAGGGACATAATGTATGTTCCTAAAATTTAGTCATTATTTTTTTACCCTCTGGCTTTTTTTTTTCTTTTCTTTTTCCTCCGTCCCTGCTCAACAAACCTTGATAAATTATCAACTTGGTGCAATATACATACATTTCATGTTCCTTATTTGGTAACTTGTCTTCAAAACCCAAAGATTGACAGTTTGGAAATTTTCATATTTCATGTTTTACACATGTTGCGAGAAAAAGTGCATCGCGATACAATAGCGAGAGAGGAAACTTTTATAAAGTAAAACACAGACTGGAGTTGACAGATAAAAATGTTAACTTCAGGTTGGAGGGGGAGGGGTAAGGTTAGGAGGGGGAGGGGTGGGGTCAAGGGTTGGAAGGGAGGGTTTCCTCCAAAATTGTTTGGATATTAAGAGGGAATGGGATTGGGGATCACTAGTATGCTGTTTGTATTTCCTTCTTGTTACAAAGATTGATGAAGTAACTTTTTTCTCTTTTCATTGATTCGTGCTTCATATCGGCTCTGTGTACTTGAATGTTGAATATAACAGGCATTGTTTTGCTTTAACAGTAGAATCCTCGTATTCATGTATTATTTTCGTGTATTTTTTGTATGAGTTATTTACATTGATGAGTAATACTATTGAAACTGTCAAGTTTGTGAAAAAGTAACTGATATTGCAATTTGACATGTTACCTAGCTTTTTTGTCACTGGTGGGGGTAGAGAGTGGGGGGGGGGAGGTGGGTGGAGAGAGAGTTTTGAATTTTTAACTTGTAATTGTTCAAGTCTTACTGATATCTAAAATGATACTTTAAATTTTGTTTCTATCTGTATTCATTTAGATTTCAGTACCATTTCATGATGGGTGCAGTATTTATAGAAAGTATTGGTGTTATAAAGTCTATTGTGTTTGTTTTCTATTCTTGTCTGGTTAACTGTGTGTCTTTAGTGACAATATCTTTGTGATGAACATAATAGTGTTAATTAAATATATTCTAAGAGATGTATCTTCATGTTTAATTATTTTGTTATTCAAGACACATTGTGCTATTAGTGTTTCATTTGATCTTCTACTTAATCAGTATGTAATATTATGAAGTAACAGTCAGTGACAACAACCATTGCATAGCCAGCTCCAGTCAGGTGTAGATAAATGTGCAAATTATCTAATCAAAAGAAGTAAACATCTGTTGTCCTTAAAAGGTTTAATTCAATGCTAAATATGTGAAGGTGAGAAATTGTGTTTGTAAAATTCTGAGATCTGGATTGCATTGTTGCTGCCCCTCACCATTTCTCCTGCAGTGTTACACATCCTCAGCCATTGGAGGCCTATAGGGATAGGAAGGGTGGTGTGTGCAGGGCTTTGAGGAGGCTATTGGGGTAAGGGGGGTGATGTGTGCAGGCAGGTTAGGGGGTTACAGCCCCAGGGCTTGGGATCAATTAGCTGGCATGGAGAACTATGGGAAGAAGAAAAATGTATTCTCATTCTCCTCAATATACTTCAGAATTATGGCGTCCAAAGGGAGGGGGGGTGGTGACAAAATTTGTCCCTGGAGACCAAACCTGGCTCTGGACACCACTGCTGGGGGGGGGGGGTGTCTGTCAAGGGACAAAAGTCAGTGTTAGAGGTGTAAGATTCTAATTTTGAAGGCTTTAGTACATTTGATCTCTTTTTCTTCATTAGTAAAGAAATGTATCCTTAGTATTAGGCCTTCAAAGGACAGATACACTGGAGTATAAATTTCAGCCTCAAAATCTTGAAAGAGATGGAAAAAAAATAAACCAATTTGAAACAATAAGTGAAGATGAAAAGAGTTGTGTTTGTTTCTTCTTTGATGCTTTTTTGTGCTTTTATTTATTTTTCTTTCATTTTCTTAACAACTCAAATGATCATACATAAATCTCTTAAGGAAGACAAGTATCTTAGGCCCTTTGGTTGATCTCCGTCCAAACTCTTCCAATATACAAACAAAAATATCAAAACAATGGTCTATCAGAAAGGTCATTTACAGGCAAAAAATTTGCTGTTTCTTCCTCTGAGTGTATAATTGAACCATGGATTTAAAAAAAAAAACTTACGGACCTTTTTTTGCTGATTCCCCCCCCCCCCCAACCATCCCCATCTTATTGCACATAACATTGTTAATAAGCACTTTGTGCACCTCAGAATTTTTTGTCGAGGAAAATATGGGGGGGCCCTCCTTGTAGAGAAAAATTTTTGACGGCTACATTTGCATAATAAAAAAGGAGGTCCTCAAAATGCATTTAGACTCTTCAAACAGCCAAACCTGTTGATGTATGTCCCTGTAAAAATGTCACTCAACTGATACAAAGTAATGAAAAACACTTCTAAATTTTGCATAATATTGTCAAACTTACTGCCATATCAAGTGATTAAAGAACTGGATAGCTTAGAACACAGTACTCTATATTGTAAAGAACTGGCTTTTTAAAACCTTTTCAAACTCGTTGAAACTTTTCTGATCAGTTCTGTGTTTTTTATTCGTCCATATCAGTTTTAATAAATGTACATCCTGAAGATACCTGATGTTTTTCATAATAGCTTTCGTTTTTCCTCCCCCCCCCCCTTTCTAAATCAGCACCTTCCTGTGGGAGCATACATGATAAATCAAGGTAATGGGAGGGGGGGGGAGAGATATAACTCTTTAATTACTACAACTGAAAATCCATGCTCAAGGTCAAGTTGTGACTTGCTTCCAAAACACTCAAAAGACTGACTGGAGGGTCTTTGAGAGTTAACCTTTTTTGTTCACTCTTTCATGACTTTGCTTGTTTTACCGTTAAAACAATTACCTTGGTATACCCCTAAATTTTTATCCAGTAGCACAAACAATAACAGCCTGCTTCCACAAAGGAGTTCCCAGTTTTTTATGAAACATTTTATAGATTAAATGAACATGTTCATAGATTGATATCTGGGAAACCATTCCACACATCTCACAACCTTCCAACCAACCAATATCTTTCCTTTGTAAAATTCCATAAAAAGGTAGTTAGTAATAGTTTTCTCCAACCAGTCAAATATTTTCACCCCAGACTTAAAAATCCAGCCAATAACAATCCAATATAATTGTTGTCACAGAATGCTAACTTTAAAATATCTCTCCTCCTCTTTTATCCCGAGAGATGTTTTAAATATTCATTTCAAAACCTGAATGCAAAATATCAAAACCCATTATTTCAACTTTTCCCATTTTTGGTTCCATGACATTTTTATGTCAAACGCCTTATCTCATATTTCTAAATCGAAAACGAGAAATAGAGAAACAGAATTAAGTTCTGTTTAACCCTTTTAACATCTGGATTTTTAGACCAACTCAAATCATCTCTGCCCACTTGTCAGAAAAATAAAGAATCCGGTGGTTTCAAACACCTTGTCTTTTTAAGAGACATGATCTTTAGCACATCAAAAAAATTGAAAATTTTCCCTTCGAAACAAAAGCACAAAAATAATTATTTCACATGAAGCAAACGGCAAGAAAGAAAAAAAGAGAGAAGATACGGAAAAGTTAGAAGTGTTATTGAGATTTGTCAAAGCAT
This sequence comes from Apostichopus parvimensis, assembly GCA_000934455.1. Classification (NCBI taxonomy): domain Eukaryota; kingdom Metazoa; phylum Echinodermata; class Holothuroidea; order Aspidochirotida; family Stichopodidae; genus Apostichopus; species Apostichopus parvimensis. Next base: position 58,276 of record KN888428.1, on the reverse strand, counting down.
TCTGAATTATTGCACTAGTTATTTTCATATCACTTTTGCATTTGAAAACATCTCGTAAAGTGTCCCATTCCAGACATTCCTGAAAACAACCATAAATATCTGAAATACTGAGAAATACTTCTGCAAAATGGATGCTCCGATTCTTTTCAAAGCCAGCGAAAACATAACGGACTAAATTCATCCTAATATGAGGTTCTCTTGGAGAGAAAGATTTTGAATTATTGTCTGACAATTGCACTAAAAACACACATTCAGCTTGTCTAGAGTTATATTCCAAACTGCTCAGGGCAGTTGGTAAACACAGCTGTTGACTGTTGAATACTTTGACAAACCTCCGTACAAAACACGATTCCTTTACAACGTGCTATTCTCGTTGTTTAAGCCTTAACGAAGACGGAATTCACTTCAAATGAATGTCATATCGTATGTAACAAATAAATTAACGCAACAAGGAATATCGTTCCTTTGATAAATTAATAATGTTGGAGTTTTAATCCAAGAATAAAGTCACAATAAGATATATCAATTCATAAATATAGCAAAACTGAAGACATGCGAATATGGTCACGCTGAAATCATGATCAGCACAACTTTAATACCACTGTAGCACTAATTAGCACAACAAAATGTTTAATACCTTTTTAACACCCGCAGCAAATATTGGATTTTTTAAAATCCTCAAATTTGAAGAGAAAACAAAAGAAGTGAAACAACAAGATGTCACCCATTTTTCCGTAATAAATAAGATTCTATTAATTGAGAAAAAAAACAAGCAACGTGCTCTATCCATTTAAAGATGTCTAAAGTCACCACTTAACATGAAATTTTTTAGAAATTCATGAAACCCTCAACACATAAGCATACACTCCCAAGAACACAAATCATGCAAAAAGATGTATGTAGTTTTACAAGAAAATAGTCTGATTAAATGGATTTTTGTTTACAGCTACGCTAGCTAGGGAAACTATTTAGAAATCAATAAAACACAATTATGCCAACACCTTAATCAGACTTTTCAAGTCACATTATTTACTCATGATTTTGATAGGGAATTATCCCCAGTTTCCCTTAGTGATGAATACATTTTAAATAAAATAAACTGAAAAAAATAACTTAGCAATTGATGACACTTTAATTACATTTAATTAATTTGGAGAAGATACTTCAATGAAACAATTACAACCACCCTATCCCCAACCATGCTACCCCAACCACCCGACCCTTACCCCCAACCACTCGACCCTTACCCCCAACCACCTGACCCTCTCTCCCACCCACCACTGCAATGCTCTTTCCCTGACACTCTATCCATGGATTTTCAATCCAATTCATTATAAGTTAAATTTTTATCACAATATTGAAGAAGAAAACTGAAAAGACATTTTCTTTGCCCTTAAAGTGTTTTTTTTTGGACAAACTATTCCAAACTCAATAAACTTTATGAACATGATCAGCATTATACTTTATGTATCTTGCTTTGTTCTCACAAGTAAGTTATCCTTAAGTACAACTTAACAATTATTTAAAAGAATTTTTCATATTTTAATAGACTACTTATCAGTCATGGTCTTTATCTAGTCCTTTTTGTCATTAAATCCATGATCTGATTTCTTCTCTCTGTTTTATTTATTATTTTTAATTCTGAGATTTACTATTTTTACGTTAACCTGATTAGATCTACAAAGAGAAAAGCTCTTGTATAAAGAAAGTCTGAACTGTGTAAGAAAACACTAAGCACCCCCCTCCCCCCCCCCACTCCAAAAGGAACTATGGTCTTGGTCGCTTGCATAGCATACTATTTAATATGGGTCTACGATTCTCAAACTCTCTGTCACAACCCAAAAATGGGCTTCTGAGATTTTATTGTTGGATCCCAGACAGGCTATGCAGCAGCAAAAAAAAAGGGATTGGTAGACAAAGGTTCCCATGGAATATGATAGTAAACTTCCTCCCTGGAAATTGATAATTAGGTTTCCTGAGTTTTTGCTCTTTCTTTTTCTAATTTTCAGTCAATGATTTTCAGTCAATTGATTGCAACCAATACAGTCAATGTGCAGTTAAATCATTAATCACCAACCAGGGAGTACATATTTGGGTGATATTGGGGGAAAAAATATTGAGAAATCACACCATGCATTGTCTAGGAAACAGGTTGGGAACCAGGGATAAAGACGGCCTTCAATAAATGGAACAGACCCAATTCCAACACTTTTGGGGGAACCTACTTAATATCTTTTGCTGTTTTGTTGAGCTAGTGCTTTGGTTGCTGGCAACTTATCAAACGGCACCTTTACCTACTCCCTCATGCTTGCCCAAACACAACCAAAATTGAACAATGCAAGTTTTAATTAAGAGAGGGAAAAAAAAAATCTTGCCAAAGGATCACTTTTCACTGGAGGGAGAAATAAATTTTTTAATACAAGGACAATGGGTGGATACAAACCAAAAGTCAAATATTTCAGAATACTGATAGAAATTATTTGTAGAGAGGAAAAGTAGAAAGAAAATTGGCAAAATAAATGTTGGCATGAATCAACTGCTGTAAAAAAAAAAGGACACCTTACTTCAAGTGAACTGAGAGTGGTCTTTCCATAAATCGGTAATAAACCAGAATAGCTAACTGTAGCATAAAAAAAAATATTCAATTGCATCTTGAAAGACAATTGTTTGAGCGACCTATCTGACCCTGTAAGTACCCTTACGACCCTCATCAGCTCTCAGTAAATGTCGTAATTGTAGTAAAAACAATTTCATTGCCCTTTTTGTTAAATATTCTCTAGGCGCTGTTCTTTACTACATGTCCCCATCAAAGAATCCCTTATTCCCCCAAACCCCCAACCCCCCCCTCCCTTCTTCCCACTGAAAATATCTAAAGTAAAATAACTTAGTTCTTAGATCTCTGAAACAATAATTGAAGTGTCTTTCAACTGTATGGGGTCTGTTTAATACTTACATACTACCATCTGCCGGCTGCTACTTCCTACTGCACTGACTAGCTCGCTTGCACCTCGACGACGACCCCTAACGATGGCGCCCTTTCGTTATTCATCTCGATTCCGTCTTTCTTCCAAGACACGACTTCGTCGTTTCCGTTCTCCTCCGGGGCCAACTCTTGCATAGGTTCCGACTTCAACGAAGAGACGAACAAATCCACCCCTATGCCGCCTCCGAGGCGGATCTCCTCAGCTAATTCCACGTGGATGGAATCCGCGAACAGGGAAGGTACGTGTGTGGGCATCTGTGGATTCAACACCTTCTCTGGGTTACTCTGCTTCTTCTCGGTCAAGGCACGGGATTGGTGGGTGTGGACGACAAATGCGACCCCCTGCAAAGAAAGATGACCGAACTTATCATAATAATAATCACAGGCTTCCGATCAGGAAGTAACAGAAACATGAAAGAAATAGTTTAATACAAATCTTGCAGTTTTTGCAAAAAGTTTTCTCTTACTAGTTTACCTAGTAAACCCTTGGGAAAAAAATTACTTGATTGAGATTATTTTTCAATTCAACAGATTTAATGTAGGTAAAGAGGTAAAAACAATTGGAGAACGAAAAGCGAACTAACACAAAAATTAATCACGGACTCAATTAGAATCATTTCTTAACAGAACGCTGACTGTAATGCCACTCAGAGGCACATGCCACTAGCCTTACATTGAAAAAAAAAGAAGAAAAAAAAAGAATTGTAAAATGCCACTCAGCATATCACATAGCAATTGATTGCAAATCAATTATAATAACAAACAAACTCCGAGAGGAATTAAGGAAGAGACTATTCCTTTCTCATTCAAATTTCACTTGGTTATTTAGTCCGTTTTGTCATTGATATTTTGCTTTCAACAATGTAAACATGTTTACCTTTCTTCTGGCAGCCTTAATAAAGCTGACGTTACCGGTCGTTGTTATCGCCCCCAAGGCATCTCCTGTACCGAATGTTATCTGATAAAACGAAAACAATTTGATCGATAAAATAACAAAATCGTTATATTCCCACAGACTACTCTTGAAATGAGTCAGGGAGCTCTACAAAACAAGTTATCACGCGTTTATAAAGTTATGAATGCATAAGTTATAAGTTATATTAAGTTATAAAGGTTTTTCAGATTTCGACCTCGAATGCCCTCAGATGACCTTTGACCTCCTCAAAGAAACTAAACAGTTCTTGAACTCACTAAGATACACATGTTCTCCAAGCTGATCAGAACGGATGCGAGGATCCTTTTAAATGACTCCATAACAAAAAAAACTTAATATGAAAAATAAAAACATCTTTTATGTAAGTGGCAGAACTTTGATTCCACAAAACAGACCCACCTGAGAAGAAAACCACATAATGACGAACATATCAAACCTGAGCATAATCTGGACTTCAATAGCAGAAATTTGGCAAAATAAGTCACAAACAATAAAAAATTCAGAACAGACTAGACATTAGAAAATTTAGTTATTTTTGCTTGACAACAAAATTCCAAATTGTTGGAACTTACTTCCTAAGGTTTCTTCTCACAAAAGAGAGTTTATATCGCACATGTTAAACCTCTTTTCATGTTCTTTTCTCTTCACCCCCCTACCCTCCCCCCCCCCTCTCCCACATTTCCCATATTTTATACATCGCACGCACAGGGGAAAAAAACAACCTCTCGCTGGACATTCGTCTCTCGATCCTGCTTACCTTTGAATTCCTTTTGATTCTGTTGCTCTCTGTCAGGGTCTCCGATCGTGCTGACAGCTGGTCTTCGACGACCCTTATCCTCTTTAGTAACCTTTTGGCTCTCGCCAACTCATTTGGACCAGCAATGGTGTCCAGGATATTTTGAAAATCCCGCAGTGCGGTCTTGCATACGATCAAGTCTTTATCTATCGAGGTGAAAGATTTCATATCAAATATCAAAAGTAAAGCTTGGCAAAAAATTATGTCCCGAGTTTTTTAATTTCGGTTTACCAATATGTTCACATTTCTAAAGTAATTTCTACGTAATCCTAAGGTTCCATGTTTTTTTACTGATACGTTTGCTTAGAATTTTTGCCAATTTTTTTTTAAAAATTTAAGGGATATATTCCGGTGGCAGACTCTTATTTGGAAATGAAAAACAAATATTCCAAACTGTAAGTTGAAAGCCCAATCTTAACAAATATCTTGTCCCTCACTATAGGTAGATTGAATTTAACATATATTGACTGGCATAATCCTTTGATTCTTTGCTAAATCCCTCCCAGGATAAGAGGCAGAGTTTGATGCCACAAAACAGACTGACCTGAGAAGAAACACACACAATGACGAACTTATCAAACCTGAGCATATTCTGTATTTCAAATTTCCAGCAATTTTTAATTAAAGCTATCAACTGCAGTCACTCGAAAATCCATAAAAGCCAAGTCGACACCAGATGATGAAGGAAGGTGCATTGCTGGAGGGTACATGCACCAACCACGTGAAACTTGTTTTATCGGCCACAAAAAAAAAACATTTAAAATGAACAAGTTTCAGGTAACAAAGAAAATATAAAACATGACTAAATCTTCATTTCAGAACCATTTTGAAAGGAATACAACATTTAAAATGGATCACAAATTTTTGGACTTCTTATCTTGGCTTACTTTTGATGAAATCTTCCATTGGTGAAAGAAATGGGGTCTTCCTCTCCTGTTTGGCAAGGTCTTCGATGTAGGACTCCTTGAAGGAGAAAGTGTGGCCACCGTGGCTGAGTTCTGAGACCAAGGCGATTAGTGTGGTAACGTCCATGTTAACCAGGGGTTTGTTGGAAACACCGCTTTCAGATGTTGACTGCTAATATGGGAAATGTGGGAGAGGGGGGGTGGGAGGGGTAGGGGGTGAAGAGAAAAGATATGATAACATGAAAAAAAAGTATAACATGCATTAACATGCATTAACAAGCATTAACATGCATTAACATGTAACATGTTGCAACAAAGTTCAGTACATCAGGTCTACATGAAATTTACTGTGTGAAATATTTCAGGATATATGTATGTGTATTGATACAAAGTCTATGCATAAGATGGCTAAGCTGACTGATTCTGCCTCGTAATTTTAGCATGTCAAAAATTGTGAATCCAGAATCTTGTCCTTAGAGGTATGATTGAGTATTTCCAATTTTCTAGGCTTCTGTTACTCCAGCTCCCCCACCCCACACCTCCCACCCCCACCACCCAACCAACCAAGAAAAACATGTGAATAGAGCTAACAAAATGATTATGCCAGCAATATTATGTATGCTGACAATCTTCAATTTGTTAAATATCATTGATGTCGTCGCACAGCATTTTGCAGTGAAGGTCACATGTCTTGTCAATTTCATCACATGTGACATCATCACTTCTCTATGAATGAATATCAAGCATTTATGAATTATTCTCCTTCCAGTTTAACATAACGCAAGGCTGTCATCAAAAGCAATCCTTGCCTCTTGTCTCACCAATCCATTTGTTGCATTCAGTAAATTCTTAGTGAAATTAGAGAAATTTTGATTTTCAATTTTTTTTAAGTGGAGTCACTTTACCTCTTCGTGGTCATCTACTGCAGGGAAGACCGGTAAGGTCGGCCTCCCGGTTTTAGCTTCATCGATGTCGTTGAAGATGTGACCATGGACAGTCACTCCTAATTCTGACAGTTCATCTGAAAATGAAACAAGGAAAAATGATCATCTCTGAAATTCATGTGACTTGAAAGCTAAGAGAAAAAAAATTAATTGAAGCACTTGGCTGTGTCTACAATCCAATGTCTACTGCCAAGCAAATACTGGTGCATAAGATGTATTGCTCGTTTCATTTTATGGCATTTTAACTACCACCAGAAAGGCTGTAACGTCCAAAACAAGGCCCTGAATTTGTAGGTTAAAAGAAAGTTACCATCATGAAGTAATTAAATTCACAATGCAGGTACGAATCCAGCGGGGTGTACATCCCCCACCCCCATTATCAACTCTACACAAAAATTAAAAGTAGTTATAAGCACATCTTCGAGTGTAGACCAAACTATATATAAGATACGATTGATAGCCTAACTCTGCCCTACAACGCACCAGACATGCCCCCACCCCCTAAGTGGGTGTTGGTTCAACAACCCCGGGCCACCCCTCCCCCACCTCCTGTATTTATAAACTGCATATATAAACTGCATTACAGCATGATTGAAATGAAACAACTCAGCAGTTAGTAATACAGACCAAACGCAACAGGTTCCTGTGATAAACCAGTTTAACTAGTGGAAAGAGCTTTATCACGCCTACCCTACGCACAGAATTAAATTAAATACACCTTTCATTTTTCGCACTCTCTACAGTTAAGTTGCTGGTGACTTAACAAATGCATTAATAAATGTGACTTTCATGCATACATAGTAGTTTAACCTGATAAGAAATCATTTCTTGGGTATCACATGATTGAAATAGAAATCACACACTTCTTCACAACACCCTACCTACGATATCTTGAGTGACCCCATTGTAAAACACCACATGGACCTTGGGATGGGTGTACTCCACAGGATTCTGCTGACTAGCGAGCTGATAGAACTGCACCTGTTGGACGATGTCATGGTCTCCGTAATCCCCACCATCTGTTTCAGATACAAAGCAACAGACGCAAATTATGTGAAGTTCCTTAATATTCAATGCTGTCAAAGGGTCCACGGTCAAAATCAGTTCTCTTAACGATACCTACTACTAACTCTGATGAATTATTCATTATAAATTTTATTTCATTTTAATACAGCCTTATGGAATATCTTGGTGAAACTGTTGAACTGGTGATACTTGAAAGTTAATGAATAATGGTAAAACTGACGGGGTAAGTTTAAGACAATGGAAATGTGCAGAGAAATTTATGGCAAGAAGGAGATTCGAACCAGTGGCCCCTGGGGTTTATCAAATTTCTAATATTTGAAAGTTGTCAGATAACATCAAAACTGTCCTACTTAGTCTCTGATATATTTGTACCTTTTATATATCAGATCAGGTAGCACCATTTCCAAATTTTTATCAAAGTATAAACATTTATTCCCATACAATTACTGAATGTACCTACTAGACATCAGCTTAAAGATTGGCTGCAGTCTTTAATGATTAGCATACGCATGGAATAGGGTGGACAAAACACTCCAGTTTTGATTTTCAATGCACTAGCTGATACAGTGCAGCCTCTTCGAGTGTAACAAAACAAAATCTCACCCAGCCACGTCCTGTGCAGAGCTTCCGCATTTCTGGCTGTGACTTTCACCCAGACTTTCCCGTTCTGGCCAATGACGTCCACCACAATGTTGATTTTATCCTGGTCTTGGGTCAAGAACTTCAAGGGGCTCATCACCCTGGTCACGTGACCGATGTTTTCTGCTGTGTAGGTTAAGGCTTCCAAATGAATCAAATTTGTGCTGCGGAGGGAATTTTCCTTCACTGGCGTATCTTTCGACAGAAGCTGTAGTACAACATGTGGAACAAAAGCAAACAAACGTCTTCAAATATAAATTTCTTCAATGATGTAACGGAACATATCCGACCAACATTGTCCTTTTGGGCTTGGAATACATGTTCTAAGCACCAACTCACTGACATCCCCCCTCACAATTGTTCATAGGAAATGTTCTTGTGTTTGAAGGATATATGTCAAGGAAATGCATTTTTCTTATTCACAAGTTTTCAATTTTGTTGGCATATAGCCTACCCTTACAACTAAGCATAACTGTAATACTAAGGTGCTCCAAAGGACAAAAATTCTTTACAAACAACAAAGCCTCGGCTGTGCTTAAGAAAGTAGCAAAGTTATAAATGTCTGTGCATCATTAAATTAGATATATATGCTTTAAAGTAGCAAAGTTATAATCGTTAAAATACATATGAAAGCTTTGTTGGTTTGCTTTTATTTTCCAGTTTTGTTCTTCTTTATTTTCTGTGATTTCACTAAGTTTCTCACAAACACACATACAAGCAAACACATTTACACATACAATATGTTTTGGTCTGGGTCTGAGACAATACTCACACTTGAAACAAAGCTCTTTTCTGCTTCTATTTTGCCGATCAATTTACTGTAGCCTCCCTCCGAATGGTCCAGTTGCTCCTTAAGATCATCCGCCCTTCCAAGAAGTTCATCTGCTTTCTTCAACAGTTGGTCTACTCTTTCATTCTTTTCTTCTTCTGAGAGCTCCATGGTAATTACTCTGCTCTAGGCAATCTGGTTCATAAACAAATAATACTGGTCAATGTTTTTTTAAGTGTCTGATGCCTTGCAAAGGGCAAGAGAATACAATATTTGGAACGTTAATAGACTAGTATTTTTGGTACTTGGTTGCACAAATATTAAGCAACTTAATAGTCCAACGAAAATAACAACAAACTTTACACAAAATCACGGACTGAGGGCATCGATTGACTTAACCAGTTCAACTACATTGTGCCCGGTGCTGAAAACTACATAGCCCACTCAAATCCCTTATTTCATCCAGGCCTATAGGAATACTACTAAGTTAGTAGTAAGAAACTTTTTTTAAGAGATTCTTAAATCCTTCTCATTATGCTACAATAAGTTAGCTTGGCTTAGCAATTTAGACTCCAGCCATTGTAAAGCTGTAATCCATAAGCCCTTGAGGGTTTCTCCCACATTTGTGGTCGATTAAGCGTCTTAAAAGTAACTGCTGATTATTATTATTATTATTAAAAGCCAAAGTTAGGCCCTACAAGTTACATTACAATTAGGATTATAGGCCTAGGCCTAAGCTAGGTTAAGTTATGCTATGTTGTGTCTCTGAACACATTAAATTGAAATTGAGACACACTTTTCTTCGATTTTTACAATTAATGAACGCTTAACATTATTACCTTTCTATCAATGCTACTGAACGACAATACGACGCCTCAGCAATGTCTACTCTGAGTATGAGATTTGTGAGTAATCCCTCTTCTTGTGAATATTGTCAATACGGAACTAAGACTGAGAGTAAGGGCCTGTACCTACATTTATGAGGCAAGTGCAATGCATGGCAGAAGGTTCCTAACGTTTGATAATAATGTACAGAGTAGTAGCTAGCAGCCGCTGACAGCAGACAATAACAGCAGCCATTAGTGGCGCACGGTTTGGCCACTGTGCTTGGTACGCTTAGACAAAAGATGCTGGATTACAGATCCCTGGCATCCATTAGGAGCAAAAGACCAAAAGTAATCTCCAATGGTTGACCGATAAGTTTACATGCTGTTAGGCGCAGAGAAATATTGAAAATATGATACCTTTGTGAGGATAGGTAATAACTCCAGTTGTGGAGCGACTTGAGATCCCGTTATACTACCATAGTAGAATTGAGATAAATTTCAAATTCGAAAACATCCTTAATTCGAGCCGAATAGCTTAAAAATTTGCATTTATACTTTTCAAATTAGAATAATTCCAGTTATGGAGGGATTTGAGGGGCCGGAATAGTATCAGACAAGGGACGAGACCCTTCTTTCACGTAGTATTGGTCCACTATCGGTGTGCTAGTGTCATTCTCTGGGACATCATGACTGCTAGCTTCAAACTGATTCTGTTGTTTAATTAAAAAAATGCTGTTTACTGTGGTTGCCATTTTTAATAGAAAAACGGCTAAATGTAATTGCTAAAAGTTATTGCAACGGTTTATTTGGGGGTTCCGTCGGCCGAGCATATATCATGAAAGACAAGGATCTGTATGGTTAGAGCAGGGAGCTGCTGCTCTAACGTTAGAGTAGCAGCTCCCTGGTTAGAGTAAGTAGCTCCTTGTGTTAGCATTCCCTTAATAGTTTCAAAATTGATTTCTCAAACAATCATCGAACTGATATTCTCTCTATCTGAAGGTCTTCTAGAGGTTGTCACCAACGGTATTTATAATATTTTTTTTTGTAGCCTACAATGTTTCTAGGTCAACGATATGTTTCAGGCGTTCAATAGTATTTTTTATTGAAGATTGCCCCAACTGTTGCATGTCTGCGTCTTTCCGGTGGTAAATCATAAAGACAACATAAACATTCTATGATATGGAACCTGATGAATGCCATGAATACAGCTTTATTATAACACCTCCCCGGTGAATATGCTAGTATAAATCACAATCGGCCACCTACAGTGCTTTCACTATTACAGCCGTCTTTACGGTCATGCATATACGGCGTTTTATCAAGGAAAACATTCGGTATTCCTCATAATGCAGTAGCGGAGCGTCCATACAGTCAGGGGGGCGGATGCCCCCCTGACGGACTCAAATGGACTGCTGGCGCCCTTTTCAGCTTTTTACCACTTTTTACTTATTTGCGATTATTGACTTTTTTATTGCGCTCTCACCTACCTATTGACATTTGTCACATTTTGTTGGTGTAATTTTCTGACAAAATGGCGATAACACCTATTTATTCTTCGTTTATCTGCAAATTAGCAAGGCCCGGAAAGGGTCATTTCCGGCGATCTAGAGTGTATCTTTACTCAAAAAATTTCTGTACGCTCCGCGCCAACCAATGGTGGCGCTCCGCTTAGATAGTGTCGAAAGCGCCCCTACAGACTAATCTCGCCCCCCCCCCGACCAATACCCCTAGCTCCGCCACTGTCATAATGGTGTAATTCGAGCATGTAGTGTAAATACATTTGATTGTTAAAATCTAGACGTCAGAGCTTGTATGAGACCTCCACCGACCATTGTCGAGGATCTTTCCAATCTAATCAAGACCGTTATTCTTTCTGTGTGATGCAGGAACAAACGGCGATCAATAACTTGTTTTACAAAGAGAATGAATGAAAGAAGAAAAAAACCTGTTACTCTAAAATGGATGAGGATCTAATTAAGTTAGAGCCTCTTAATTATTTCTTCAAGGGTAAGAGATCACCGGCTATTGGTGTTCTAATACAGTATAGGATCTAATTAAGGTCTTTAGGGGTTATTAAAGAGAAAGTCCATTTGCAGTTATGACATAGCATAAGCCTTGACAAAATAATAGCTTCCATCAGTGAAGACTAGCTGTGCTTCATAGAGTAAAATCACGGATAGAAATATTAAAAAAACATCATTACAAAATTTACGCAAGCCTCCGTCCAGCTCACACGTGTGTGTTGCTCTTCAATGCAAGCTGACAGTGAACACCCGCCCAGTCTCAGTTCTGACATCGGTATAGCCTACATTGGTCCAATTTGGGTTTTTTATCTTTCTAAAAATGCATACCTAATTTCATTTTCACAACCCATCTCCGCCCTCCCCCGCCACCAAAGTCTACCCGTGTCATCGTCATCATATCTTGTCTTTCAGTTCCTACGCTATGAAGCGACTCACACCACAAGATAATTACTATTTAAAGCATAAAGCGTTCCTTTAATTCATACTTCTAGCAGTATACTACGTGATGTCCTTCTGTATAATTCTTTCAACGACAACAAAATGAGAAGAGAGAGACTAAGAGAAAAGACGCTCTTTAAGGCATCATACGTCATATGTAGGATAAATGATATATGTTATTGCAATTGGAAACAAAGAGAATATACGTCAATGATACTTGAAACAGTCAAACATCTAAATTAGGATTCTCTTTCTCTTTTGAAAGTTACTCTGTCGAACTTCTTTGAAGTAGTGATGAATTGTACTAGCTTCCTGCTTATCGCTCAAAGTTACCGTTCTGTTTTTATTGGCAACAGTTCTCTCTTCTTATTGGATTTTTACAAACACACACGCCGAGAAAGAATTGATAAAGGATTCAGTTACAATCTTGAAACTATAGGCTACTGTGAGGTTTTTATATTTCGCATTTCTGAGTTTCACATTTTCATAAAGATCATATTATGCTTTAGGACCTGCGACAACACGACCGACAATCATTCTGGGTTTTGTATTTTTGACAGATAGAACAACTATAACTTGTTTTGAAAATGAGGTGGAATCTACTCTCATTTCTGATTTGGGAATATTTGTTATTCTCTTGTGGGATGCCTACTGAAGCTTTCAAAGTCTCATCAAAGTGGAGAGGAGAGTCACCATCTTGTTCCGAGGAGAGCATCTCAGAATCCGACCTTTCGAAGACTTTTCCTTTCTATTCCTCTTTCTCTTTGCTTCGAGGTGATGTAGTTCTTTATTGGGATCTGAACGATGACGAAACAATCTCTTTCAAAATTCGGGCAGAAATTACCGGAAATATGAAATCAGAAGGATTTCTTGGGTTTGGGTTTTCTCCTCGTGGCAAAGAAGACCGAGATGTTGTCATGGTAACATGGACAGAAGATAGACCAATCGAAATTGCTGTACGTATTGTTCAAATATTCATGCATCTTTAATACGATTTTTCTTGTTTTCTGAAATATGATGGAATTGGGGTTTTGATTTATTGATTTATTGATT
>KN888428.1:5102-29101 GCA_000934455.1 Apostichopus parvimensis | reverse complement strand
ATCAACGTCCATAGCCTAGTGGTTAGGGTATCCGCATATAAAGCGGGAGGCCCGGATTCGAATCCCGTTGGAGGCTGGAAGTTTTTTCACTGTTCTTGATTTTCCAACTCACTACGATTTCAATGATATATATATATTCATTTGCCTTTGTCGTTTACTTCCATTTCATTAACATAAAGTCTGTTCAAAGTATCTCTTTCGAGACCCGGCTTTAGGAATCACAAATGATTTCGAGTTGGTAAGCATCATGTTTGATCACTAGAGTAAGGCAAATATGTCACCAAAACAGAACTAGTAGTGTTCGATACAGGTGACAGCGCCTACAGTGGAATTACGACCTTCCTTACCGGTTTCGAACCTCTGGACATACAATCAGCGTCCATATCCTAGTGGTTAGGATTTCCGCATATAAAGCGGGAGGCCCTGGTTCGAATCCCGGTGGAGGCTGGAAGTTTTTATATTTTCCAAGCATTGATAATAAAGTTGGGGAGTTTGGAAGGAAACCCGTAACTAGACTTAAACTAAGTGTCACAGGTCAATCAACAACAAATATTGATCGGTTCAGCTTAAGCAGCATGCATGTTTCAGTGATGTCAATAAACTCATTCATGTTTTCACATTTTAAGACCCGTGGACCTTATCATTCATCTGATTCAGTGTATATGTCTTCCAACTTCCAAGCGATGGTCACTATTGATGCTGACGTCACGAGCAACCTGATTGGCTGAAAACTCCGTAATGGCAAACCTGTTTGTGAAAAAGAAAATCGCCCGGGCATCTATCAGTGCTTCACATTTCGAGTAGTGTACTATGGCGCGGGGCCATCAGTCTCAAATGGTGGGGAAACGACATATACCAATTTCCTTGGACTTATACCAGTTTCTAGCAGCTTAAATTGACTTCTACCGATTTAAATTGACATAATCATCGATTTAAGCTGCTAGATGTCGATTTAAATTGACTTATACCAGTTTAATTCGACATATCATCGATTTAAATCGACATATACCAATTTCAATCGATGATAAGTAAAATAAATCGGTATGTGTCAATTTAAATCGAAAACTAGTATCTGGAATAAGTCGAAGCAAATTGGTATATGTCGATTTCAATCGGTCTATGTCGATTCCCACGATTTGAGACTGATGGCCCGCCAAAGTACACTCAGTTACACATGGAACGAAGTGCCGTGTTGTGTTAGTAGCTCCACGGTTACTTCAAAAAGTAACTCAACAATCATGGGAAGATTTTGCTCTTCGACGATCTTTTCACTTTCACACATTACGTCGATGGGACTTCTCCAATGAGATAACTGTGTATGCGAGGGAAATCACACAGTAAAATCTCATTGACTTTGCACGGAGATTGTTCACGAACGTCACGGAGCATTCACTCGAATTGTAAACATACATAGGCCTATACAGTGAAGGCATCATTCATATAATACCATTACGATGTATGTATGTATTTTAGATCCTCCTGCAAGCAGGAACTCGCAAAGAAGCCTCATTGGCTTATCAAAGCCGCAAGCTGAAGTCAGTCTCTTACATTCATATTTAACGTCCATGATTATGAATTGTTAATTGTCAACAACTCTGTAACTGGACGACATACATTAATCTGGGAGTGACTCGAACCGGGGACCTTATGATTGAAATAGGCACCGGCGTTAACCACTTAGCTAACACTCCACAGGAATTATCACAGGAAATTTGTTGAACTTACACAGTACGTAATGGGCTTTAAAAGCATTCATAAACATGTTGTGTTAAATATTCATTTCTAAACGAATTTCAAATGTTTGTTGAACATCGATATCACGACGGCTTGGATGCGCAAAGTCGAATATAGTAACAGCGCCCCAAGTAGACTAGGCTAGGCCCTAACAATAAACATGTGGAAATCCCCAAGATGAGCCCTAAATACTACAAAACATGAAACTTTTTAAAAAGTTGTTTTTTGACAATCAGCCTATTACGCGTTGGCGCTATTAAAATACATAAGGATAATGACACAAGACCCCATTAGAGGTTCAATGCAGAAAAACAAAATCCACACTTCAAGATTATCAGTCATTTTGGTGAAAACATATTCGCCGACAAAGCATGGAACTGCTCAGTTCGTTAGGCTTAACTGTGCCATATTCTAACAACGAGTGTTATGTTCTTTAACAGCAAAAAGTGAAGATTTGTTTTTGTTTCGTGTCAGAATATACCAAGACACATTCGACAGAGTTTGAAAGCTTCAATGCTAGTCAAGTGTATTAGTTATAATTGCAAAGTATAACCTGGCAATGGTCAGTGCAAACCAAACCCAGCATGAAACAGTACAAAACGATGAAAAACAATAATAATTCTGTATATATGGTTACTGAATCGTCTTCAAGACATGCATTGAAATGTAGGCTAAAACATTAACTATATTGAAGGGGTGAACATAAATAAACTACCTTCTTTTCATGTTGAAGTGACTTAAAATTAATTCTTGGAGATTGCTTGGCAATTCTTTTCCACACTAACTGATTATTTTACTACCTTGATCACACTTTTCCATCAAATGAACATTCATGAATAACCAAATAATGAAGTTGAATCAATCCTCGATATTTTTTTAGTCAAGGCACTATAAAAGTCACAGTATTTAAAGATCTGCTTTATTGGCTCCAATTATAGCACGCTATAGCTAGGAAAGTTTTGTCATTACGTAATCGACCTGCCACGGTCGTATATCGAACTCAAGTTCCGCAATTAGCCTGCATAGCTTCTTAACACCATAAGGCTCTTTGTGTAAACACTGTGTGGAAATATGTTCATGTATACAGTGTAGTTAATCATACTTGGTTGACACAAAGACCCACATACAATAAAAAAATATATATGGCAGGTGTTGCAGACTAATTGGTAAAAAGAGGTCATGTTACGACCAATGCAGGTCGTTTACGTAATCTCAAGAAACTTTTCCATGAGAGCGAGCTATAGTTGGGGCCTATAGAGCAGACCTTTAGGTGGTAAAACACGGGTGTTACTAAAACGAATGACAATTGCGTTACACATAACGAATGACAATATGTTGTACACACAAAAAAATTGCGTTGACTAAAACGAATGACAGTGAATGACAGCACAGACATCTGCTTCAACCGGATATCACAGTTCAGACTTCGTGTGTATATTAAAGCCACGCAAACCGAGTGGACGCGAAGTGCCTGGCTCACAGATCTAGTAAAGTACGGACAAGATACAAACGCACCTTATAGTAAGCGAAATTGTAAGTCTGATTTTAAAAAGTAAATTTAACGTCATTTTTCCGATATTAATCGTTAGAAACTAACAATACTATAATCTTGAAACGGCTTCAGTTATCTTTCTATATAAATCTACAGAGGTAAATGTCAAAAGCACAGCACTCAAGCGCATATTCTCACACAAAAACTTTCCCTGTGGTTTCTATCCGTATATTACACCAAAACCCTGCAACCACGTAACATGCGACTTTCCTCAAATCATTTTTGCGCAGAAAACCAATAACCGCATTTACTCCACTCCGTTAATCATTCTATCTCTTCTCACCACTGTCCTTCGTTGTCCTTCGTTGTCATTCGTTGTCATTCGCTGTCATTCGCTGTCATTCGCTGTCATTCGCTGTCATTCGCTGTCGTTCGCTGTCATTCGCTGTCATTCGCGAATGATAATTAACCCTGTACAAAGTCAATTGTCATTCGGTCATTCGCTGTCATTCGTTTAAGTTTGTCCCGTAAAACACCTCCTAATTCTTTCATGATGCATTTTCTACATGCTATCAGTTATAATTCGGGAAAAAAAGGAGTTTTGCAGTTTTTCACCAGACTGTACATAAGACTGTAAATAAAACTGTTCGTACTTTGTAGTCTAATACTTGTATCTCCAATGAAATGGACCATAGAAATTTATACTACATCAATTTCTATGCATGGATTAGACAACACACACACATATATTTACATGCCCTGAAATAGTCCCATGATAGTTCAATTTCTATAAATAGTCCTTAGTAAAATGGGGGCGCAATTCCAACCAGGAAGTATCTTACAAAATTATAAGATTGCAATAGAAATTCTAAACATTACGTACTCGGGCGGCCATTTTGTGTTATCACGTTCCTGATAAACCGTCAGGAGTCAGTCTATCTACTTAGCCTAGCTTGGTTTCTTTCTCCGGTGAATGTATGCTTATCAACGTAGTTGGAAGTTACTGCTTTTTTATTGAATTTTCGACCCAATAACGTAAGTAATGTATATATTCTTATCTCAAACCAAATGTTTCCCTAGCCTAACGTATGGTACAAGTGGGTAATTCGGGTGTTATACATAAATGCGAATTGCGATGTAGGCTAGGCCTAGCTGCAATGATACTTTGATAGACAAGAGTAGTTGCACTGTTTGTTAATCAAATTGTAACGACTTTTTCAATCTACAAATCCTTAACGAAAAGGGCCAAGATTTTCACAGTGAAACTAAGAAACATTGGATCAAGTCCTCGTACCGGGTGTTTTCATCCATTGTATTTAGTGTTCAAACGATTATGCTTTAACAGGAAATAGCGATTACCGATTATTTTTGACATAATCGGGCCGATTCCGATTATTTCAAAAAGAGAAAATATCCCGTTTATACGAAATCGGCAATAAAGTATGTGATAAAAACAATTATTGTTGTCATTTTCCTCTGTTTCCTTTTGTATGTACCAAATTACCTGTGGAGTTTCGCGAAAAAAAAAAAAGATTTTTTTTTGCAAATTACACATCCGGGACAGCAAGTTTGCTTATGAGGATGTTCATTAATCAAGAATTATTAATCAAGAATCCAAAATACGTAAATATGAAATCCTACCGATTAAGCACTGTACTAAGCGAAGGTTTCAGTTCTCCGCGGTCATACTAATTAGCGTCAACAGGCACATTTCACGACAACTCAAGACAACTCAAGACAAGTTTAAAATACCATCAATTACAATGGTAATTAGTACGACCCGTTCTCCGCACACGATAATTTCCACACATTACTTTCTGCTGAAAAAATTCTTGTGCGGAAAACAACTTTTTTTCGACTGTACACTATATTTTTCCTCAATTTTAGGATACCAAATTCAGGTACCGCCCACCCCCTAAAAGATGAAACTTAGCGAGACCAAATCGTCACTGCAGCTCACTTTTTTCACCTTCACGCCATATCGAAAACTACAACCAAAGAAGGTGGCGCTGTTTAACTCAAATTAAACTTGTGCTTACAGCCTAAGCTAGTGCTTACTAGAGACCCTATAGGGTCTCTAGTGCTTACAGCCTAAGCTACAAGTTACAACCTAAGCTATCCTAATAATAATCTAGTCTCAGAGCTACATTTTATCCTGCTACAGTCAAATTCTATCTTCTCCATCCTCCTAAATCCTTCCATGTGCCTAATCATTTTAGTTAGCCATTCTGCTTCTCCCCAAAAAACGGTACTTTCCGATGAAAAAAAAAGGTTGTTTCCCGCTGATTTTTTTATTTTTTTGAATTTGTGTGCAGAAAACACCGTTTTGTTTCAGCGGAAAGTAACGTGTGCGGAGAATAACAGTACCCCTAAGCGAATACAGATCTTCCTAACAGGAAAATTTGAGTTGCTGTGGAAAAATCATAAATATTATTAGGGGCCTAGGGCAAGATATTTTTTTTGGCCAGAGTTGGACTAGTGGTGGAGAAAAGATGTTACCCTGCGTGAGAGCTTTTGAGAACAACACATTTTCCATGCAGGAATTTTTTGTTGCCTTTCTGAAAGCCAGCCGGATATGCTATAAATGTTCCAAGTTAAAGCAGATTTTCAGGCCTCATAACCTTCTAGTCGATTTCAGATGTGAATTCTACTGTGATGTTTAATACTGTTCAGATTATTGAAATAACATTGGAACAAGGCAACTACATATAGCCTAGGCCTATAAATAGCCATTGCACACAGTTTTCAGTAGTCACTGTCTGTTATAAAGATCAATTTTGATCTATGTTTGAATGGATTATACAAGTTCAGTTTTAAGTTTGGAGGCATGATCTACTGCATTTAAAGTGTGGTTAGTTTTTCTCTTATTCCCTTTTAGTTTTTGGTCATGGCTGCCCCTGCCGTTTTTCATGCGCAATCACCACGTTTCAATCCAGACTCAAGCTCGTACACTCATGCATGTTCCTCCAAAGATGGTGCTCACACAAAATGCCAGATGAAAATAGGTGATTTTACAGAATCCTTCTGCAGTCAACACTTGTCAGTTTCCCACCTCAAAGCTATAGTAAAAGAAAAAACTTTACTGGAAGAAAGCTTTGAACTTTGCTCTGAAGAAGATGCCACCATAGTTGATGATGATGACTATTTAAAAAGCTTGCCAGAAGACACAACTCTTATCGTCTTTAGTGATGAAATGACTGTCCAAGGTTAGTTTTGTTCTATTATTATTATTATTATTATAAATTTGATATAGTGTACCATTAACCGAGAGTTGTTGTAAATAAATATATATCTGGTTTTAAAGCAAAGAATGACACTAAAGCTTTCATTTTTTTTATTAGCACTGCTGATATGTAATCATGTGAACAAAACTTAATAGGTTTTCGATTACCGAAAGTTGCTTTTTTAAGTGACTAATTCCAATTAAACTGCACACTATATGAAGTTGAGCTTAATGAGCATAAATAGCATAATTTTAACAAGGGAAAGCACCTCAGGGCATCTGTGGAAACTTAGTCGTCGAAAGAAGAATAAACTTCCATGGCCCTTTTTTTACAAAGATTTTTACAGTAGTTACTATTAACATCTATCATTAGAAAACATAAAAATGTTTGTCCTCATGTCTGAAATTCTGGAAGAAATTGATATCTGCAATTTATAAGCAATTTATAGGTCTGTAAAATTTTTTTGTTTTTGTTTTGGCCAACAACATACTGGTAAGACTGATAATCGGATTCTGTGTACCCAGGTTGCAATATAGTTTTTTTTTTTTATTCCTTGCTGGATGCACAAGGAATCAATGCAATGGTGATGGCATGTGTGATTGAGCTTATGTATGTGACACTTGCTGTGTAAATCATTGCAAAAAGTTCATGGTGGATTCACTTCATACTTGGTATGTGGATCCATCTTATTTCAACAGAGGTCAAAGTCTGAAAAGTTTGTTAAACATGATAACTGCCGGGAAAACAACCAGAATGAAGTTCATACCAGATAGGTAAATTGCATTTGTGCAAGAACCTTGTTGATCACTTGAAGTCCTCAAATTTCCCGTCGGCCACGACGGCCATGGCCGACGGTGCCCTTCCAACTGGCCTTGGTGCCTTTAGGAAATGTGACGTTTTTACGGCAAAAATGGCCTGCCCTTTTTCTCCGATGGCCGATGGTGCCCTTTTTGAGATCAAAATGATATTTTATGTCAGCGATAAGAGCATTGTTACGAATGCAAATTCTTCAAATTGCTTGCGTCCGGCACTGTAATTTTCATAGAGATGGTCAAGTGTTTGCAAAGAACCTAGCCCAGGATAAATGTTGGATCAGGTTTTGAGGATTTGCGCATGTGTAGTTAAAAATGAAGTTCGAACAGGTTTATGTACAAGCAATGGTACAGTGAACTGTGGAATTTAGCGAGAGATATGCACACTGTAGGTACAGGGATTTTCGAAGAGTTGGTTGTTGAAATCACTGCAAGGTCAAAGCATGGAGCTAGTACTATGGAGTTGGCGAGTAGGGAAGTACAAGGGCGGACGAAGAGGAGGGGTGGGGGAAAAATTGGTTGAAACAGCAGGGTGGGCGAAAGAAGGGGTGGGCCGAGCCCATGTCAAACAGCTAAGCTAAGGCACTGAGCAATCTGCCCTATCTATTGTGTATCCCATTCACTAAGGACAGGCAGTAACACGATCACATCTTTACAACTAAACTAGTAAAAGTAGTTCATACAATAAACGCAATTGGTGTTCGATCGGGGGCAAGCTTTTTTTAACGTGACGCAAACTTTTTGGGGGGCTTGCATCCCTGAGACACAAAATTTTTTCTGTAGAAACATTATTGGATAAATGGCACATGGCGGCAGCTGAAACAGTGAGTGTTTCGTGTGTAAATAAAATTTCCCCACAAAAAAAAACAGGAAAATAACCGAACAAGTACATCACATGCTCTATGATCACGTTGACGTTTGCAAACAAAATACCTGTTTTCTAAATAAAGTTCCGACATAAAAACTCATCTAGGGACAAATGACAAGCCAAAGAGTACAATAATGCCTCGGAAAGACAGATTAAAGCAGTTAAAAACCACTGAACTGGAGGAGACCTGTCATGAAGTGTAAGAGGCTGGATTGCTACTTTGCTCATGTCGGTGATGTCAGGTAAGCCAATTTTCAGCATCAGTGTCAATGAATAAATGATTTTTTTTTATAGTACAACGATGTTATTATTATTTTTTTCTATAAAGTCTTACCGTGGGTGTTAGTACTTGTTACTTTAACTGTTACACACCAAGTGTTAGGAACCTCTTGTTATAAACTTAAGGCTGAGCTATCCAAATTTAGTCATATATTTATTTTGTTTTAGATGGTGATATAAAATGACTGTAAATCTGTTTTTCTTCAAACCATAACAGTTACATATGTTCCATGGTCACATGAGTTATTGTATCTATAGGGAAGAGTGAAATCATACATGTGGTTGTCGTGTGCAGGCAAACCATGAGATGAGACCAAGAGGGTGACCACCAAAAACACATTATTTTATCTTAATTTTAATTTTCCATTTTTAGAATTGCTGAACCAAGCAGATGTAATGCAGATGGTGTCCATGAAGCCATCACCAAGAAGTGTGAGGAGAAACTTCTTGATTTAAGCAGTTCTTTGGTTTCTGCAGCATCTGACGCTGCATCGGTGAAATTTGGAAAGATTGATGGAGTGCTGACCAAAGTACAGTGGTCTGTGCTTGCTCCATGGCTAGTCAAGATGCACTGTTTAGCACATCGGCTGGAGTTATCCTTGAAGGATGCATTTAAAGGGACATATTTCACGGAGGTATGTTTTTGTTATATAAAGCACTAGTTTAATGTTTAAAAAAAATCGTTTGACACGGGAATAACAGTAACAATAACCAACAATTACAAAGTGAAATATTTAGTTCAGTTGAAATTACATTAGAAACCTTTTAATGCACTAAAATTTTAAGTACAGAATAGCACTCGTTTAAAAAAGGTATTTAAACTCTCGTCTTTGACTTTCCGGATCCAACCTGTTCTGTAGTTGTGGCAAAACACATTTATACTGATAGATAGGGACAGGGAAAAACTGTAACCAAGCTTACATCCTAGTATATTAACACTGATGTTATATTTTAACATTGTTTTCAGATTGATGAGCTACTTATGAGGTTGTACTACCTCTACAGACGATCACCGAAGAGGTGGCGTGAGCTGAAAGCTGTTGCCAAGATTTTGAAGAGAAATGTAGTCAAGCCATCGCGACCACAAGGAACCTGTTGGATAGACCACAGACGAAAAGCGCTGAACTGTCTGGCCACGAATTATCAGTGTGTGGTGACACAATTCGAAGAGCAGCCCTCTGGGCAGCGGAGAGATGTACCAGCTGCTGATGCCGCTAAGATAAAAAGTTACTTTTTAGTAAGCTTCTAAAAAGAGAAGCTTCTAAAATCCTGCAAGTTTGTTTTACACATGGCATTATACCAGGATTTGGTTGATGACATGGCTGAGGTATCTCTCGAGTTTCAGCGTGACGACCTGCCTCTTTCTTCAGTGAGAACCAGTGTTGTGCTTGCAGAAGCAAGCTTAAGGAGGAAGAGGACAACTCCAGGCCCTCACCTGAGACCAGTACTTGATGCTGTCAACGAAGCCAATGCCAATGGAAAAGGCACCTTCCTCTTCAATGGTGTTGAACTTCAAGCCAGGTCGACAGAGCCATGCAAACGGCAGACAACAGACATCATCAACACCATTGTATCCTGCATCGGGACCAGATTCTCTAGCTTCAAGGATGATCCAGTGATCATGGTTACTGAAATCCTGGATCCTTCCAATTATTCATCTGATCCTGAAGCATTGTTGGATTATGGTTTGGATGAGGTCCAAACCATATCTGACCACTTCAAGCCACTGCTTTTTAAGAAGGGATGTGATGTCACCAAAATTTAAAGGGAGTGGATGAAGGCAAAAACAAGACATCAAAAAACGTCATCAGAAAGAGCAGTTTCTCCCCCCTCTGGAAGAAGATGCTGTTAGAAAAATCTGGTAAATACCCGAACCTTATTCACCTCATACGAATCATCCTGGTTTTACCAGTTGCCACATCACAGGTTGAGCGTCAGTTTTCTTGCATCAAGCGCTTTCTGGGTGACTGGCGTCTCAGCCTGAAAGCTTCCACAATAGAAGATCTCCTTCGCATATGTACACAGGGCCCTGAACCAGAGCTCTTCAACCCTGCACCGGCTGTAGCGAGATGGTGGAACAGTGGAGTCCACAGCAAGCGTCCAAACGTAAAGAAATACAAACCTAGGAACCCTGCACAAACATCATTGGATCAAGACTTGGACTCTGACTCGGACTCATCTGCCTGTTCATCTTCTTCAGTCGATGACTTGTCTTCTGATCAAGCTGTAGCTGTAGCTGTCGGCTGTAGCGAGATGGTGGAACAGTGGAATCCACAGCAAGCGTCCAAACGTAAAGAAATACAAACCTAGGAACCCTGCACAAACATCATTGGATCAAGACTTGGACTTGGACTCTGACTCGGACTCATCTGCCTGTTCATCTTCTTCAGTCGATGACTTGTCTTCTGATCAAGCTGATGGAATGATTGACATTGTTGCTGATCTGTTGCCTGTTCAGATGGACAGTATTGATTCTTCATCAGCATCCGAGCCCAAATAGATAGATACTTGACCATGTGCTTTAAACCAGAACTAGTTGCAAATATCAACCCTTTTTTATGATGCATACTTCCAATGAGGGATGGTAATTCGGTTTCTTAAATTTTGTGTACATGTACTGCATTTCTTAGGACCTGACTTGCTGTTTTTTGAATAATGTTTCAGCATCAATAAACAAGTTAAAAAGAACTTACTGTTGTTAGTTACATTTTCAGCTTTAACCCTATAAGCCTAACCACCCCTATAAACAACCCATCAAACTCAAAAAGGCATTTTTGGTTGAATATTATTCTGTTCAATTAGTGTTGGCATGGATTGAGGACTACTCCATTAAACTGATAAGGGTTTACAGTTTACATGAGATACCCCCATAATCAGAGTCTGTCCATAAATTTATGAGTCGAGATGTTTGACTTTGCTAAGGGTGAGGAAGGATTCGAATGAGAGTAGGGGTTAAATAATTCTATTGACAAAAAGGAAAGCAAAGTGAGAGATACAACCTTCTACTGTAGTGTTCTGCCTCATTAAAACAGCCGCCAGGACCTGAACAGAAATTGTTTCATGATGTTAATTCTTTATGGCCTTGTTGCCCTTCGTTAAGATGCAAGTTGGCCTTGGTGCCTTACCTCATGGCCTTGGTGCCCTTTAAAAGTTTGCCCCATTTAAGGCCAAAGTGGCCTTGCCCTAAAAATTGTGAAATTTTAGGCCTGATATAGTCAACAATTTAAAATCTTGTTTTCAATTTTACTGTTAATGTTAATGCCTTAATGTTAATATGCGAAATGTGGCAAGTAACTGCTATAAAGCCAACTGGCTTCCTGGTTCCTTAGTCACTTTTTTCGCAAAGCATTTTTTGCAAGGATCATTGGATAAATTATTTCCCTGAAATTTGATTTCCAGATATGGACGAAGACAGCGAGCCTTATGACGCTGCAGTGGAGAAGCTGAAAGGAAACCTGGGTTCTGTGTTTGTTTTGTCACAAGATGAGCTACTGGTAATTATGGTTCACTCCACAGAGGCTTTACTATGACCTTCCTGCATTTTCAACTACTTCAACTACTGTAGAGTTTTATTCTGTCTCACTCTTTAGAGTTGGAATTTAACAAACAGATATAAATAACACGCCTTTTTTTATTTAAAAAAAAAGAAAAAGAAAAAAAAAGGATAAATATTATCATGGTGATACAGTTACAGATTGTGCTCCCAATTTGTTCTGACTGGTTCCTGACAAATATTGCACACTGTCGTGATACTGCTGTTATATTATGTTTAATTTTCAAACCAAATGAATCTCAATCCCATGTCTTCCTGTGGATCGGTCTTGAAGCTCACAACTCCATTTTCAAGTTTCCATTCTCTGTATTTATCGTCAGGCTTTACACGAGGCAGACGAAGGAAAGCTCGAGTCACGATTGAACATGACACCTAAGGCAGCAGATGACTTCAGGTGGCTCTGCTTTGACATCGCCAGTCGGAGAGATGACGAAAAAGACAAATTAGACTATCTGGAACTCTGTAGAAAGGCTACCCTATATGGTAAGATGTGGCTAGTTTATAGATAATCTGAACTGTCAGTTTAATAGCAGTGTATTTAATTCTGAAGTTCAAAATTTATAGTTTTGCCGATTTGAGTTGATGTGGAAGTGGTCGTTCTTTGGCTGTTTTCAAACACCACAAGTGGATTGGGTTGTTTGGTATAAATTAAAAAAAAAGGCTACATGAAGAATTTGTAAACTTTTGAATGTAAGAGATGTATCCCCTAGTACTAGGTTCTCCAGTGCTTAATTCTTGGACGAATTTGACTGACTTGCTCTACTACATAAGTCAAGATATGTGGAATTTTGCTTTCTGGTTGCATAGGTTCTGAATTGGGTTGCAGTATGGCATTAGTGCTCCTCTTAAAGCTGGTGGTCACAGTTGTCAGACAACCTGTGGTATCTGGATTAGAACTGGGATCGTGTCAGTACAATGTTGTCTTCCCTGCCACCTTTTTGTCCAAAGAACACTCACTATTTCATCATATTGTTTGGTTTATTTGGTGATGTAGTGAACAGGGGGTGGGGTATTGTGGGGGGGGAGGAAATATAAAGTGTATTGTGATAGAGGGTGTCCTCCGTTTTGGAGCTACTATTTGTCTACATGACCAGTGGACCAAAGGATTACCGTTAGCGGCAATTCTTCAGTCCCGGTGCTACTTTGAACGTCTCATGTTGATAGACGCTGCAATACCTTTTTTCTTCTGTAGAACAAAATAAGGTAAAAGAAGCAGGATCACAGGATGAAGTCAACTGCAGTGATTTTGAAAAATTGGTAATCAAGGGGGACCCCATCAAGGAGGACCTCCTCATCAAGACGTTGACGCCAAAGCTGGAGGTCGACCTAGCAGCTTTGATGACTTTGACAGAGGAAGAGTACCAGGTGAGATCAGATTATATTTGACTTTTATCAGCAGCAGGCCTCAATATTCAGGCTATTTGGTGTTTGCTAGTAGGCCCCACTCCCTACCCCACCCCCACCCCAAGAAAAGGGCATTTCATTAGGCCAGTATGTACACATAACACAGTGGTGAATATTATTGGGCTGCTTGCATAAGCCTGTACGGTAGTGTTAACTCGACCTCTTGGGTGGGTGGGAGGGGGGGGGTGCTTATAGGCAAATAATTATTTATGGAATTTGACATCTCTTTCCTTTGACAGGATTTACTGAAAGATAACTGTGCCTTGCTGAAAGAGCTCAACATTCCAGAGCAAAGCGTTAAAGATGCGGCCAGATTCTGCGGAGAGCAACAAGCTAGTTTGAAAAAAGGGAGAGAGCTGGAGAAATTCTATAAAGAGAATCCAAGGCTCCAGGAAGCTTTTTGATTTGTAAACTCTTTGATTTATAAGAAAAATCATGCCAAAGATTGCCAAACTAATAAATCCTCTCATTTAAGAGAAAAGAACTTTGAGGAGACAGTAAGGAGAGAGGAGAAAAACTTTTATTGGTCAATCTAGCATATTTAGGGGCAGTGCTGATCGTTTCGTTGTTTGTCAGTGACCCAAGGTGTAGGAGTCGTTCTTCCATCGGCAGTGTTGTGCAACGACTCAAGGGAGGCGGTGAAGCATATCACCATAGAAACAGTACCGTGGACTAGAGCCAACAACTCGATTCACGAAAATCACCGGCAACTACTCAACTCGACAGCAAAATGAATTGACTGGTTACAACTCTGTACGTACATAACAGTTTGGAGTTTTAGAGGTGAACCAGGTATTTCTTTGGTTTGATGTTTCCTTGCTTCGTGGTAGCAGTTTCAGCCGTTTTTTCATTCAAGGCTTTCCAGCCTTTTTAGTCATATGTGAGAAAGTGAGATGATTAAAAATTGGACTTTCAAAACATGGCAACTAAAGTGTCCATCAGTGCAGTCCATCAGCTATACATGTCTTGAACACAGCATAGGAACGTTAATGAACACGCGGAGTTACCACGCACCGCAACACCAGAGGATGGACGGTGCTTCAGTGCAAAATGACACCACAGAGACGCTGTGTAGAAATGTTATGTAAATAATTTGATTTCCTATCTTTCTTTTGTTTGTTTGTTTTTCTTTTTCAGTAGATCAATGAGTACAATCGTTAGCATTTCAGTTACAGCGAGCATTTACACTCTCCAGGGTAACAATATGACCAGGAAAACTTTGGATGATATGACAAGCCCTGTGAAATAAATTTCTTGTTTGGGATGACGATCATTCATCATTTGCACCCATGATCGTTGGTATGTAATGCCCAAAGTGCACCAGAACTGTTTTAAAGCTAAAATATAATCAAAATAAAATAAAACTGTTAGCAAACTGCTTATCCACTAGAGAGCCTGTGTAAGAGAATGTGTAAAAGTAAGTTGGCCTGACGTTTCGATCCTAGCAGGATCTTCTTCAAAGGCTAAATGAGAATAAAATATAAACGATAGGTATTTTTTTTCCCTTCCTGGACAATCATGGAATGTCATTTATGAGGTTATGTGTGTAGTCTTAGAATTTGTATATTTTTTATATGTGTATATATGTATAAATGTAAGTTATGTATAAGGATCACTGCGAAAATAAAAGACGAGCGATTGGAAAATGGATTTTTTTTGTTTGTCATTTCATTTAATCTAATTATTTCCATTGAATCATGAAGCATCATCTATGTACAAGCAAGCTAAATTCACAATACAATTAATAAGATTGATAAGCAGTATGATTGACCTTTGACCTCACATGAGTATTTTTGCATGCTACAAAGAAGTTGCATTCTTGATAATGAATGTTAAACGTTAACATGGATCTACTAAATGAATGCACATCACCTTTTACATGACACTTGACCTCTTCGTGGGGATAATAAGAACATAGGAAAAGAAGGAAAAAAACGAAGACAAGGAATTTACTTTAACTTAAGATGTGTCATAACATTAACAATTTAAGCCAACTAAACAGAAGTATCTCTAACTGATGATACTTCTGAACTTGTGACCAGAATTACATATTTAATATATAGCAGTTAAAACTCCATAAACCTTTGATTGATCTCTTCGGTTGTTTTATGACTTTCGACGACTTTTTAAGTCGTTCCATCAGAAATTTATTTAAAAAAAATCCAACAGGTGCCAGTGAAGGTAATTTTCATTGAGTTCACAGCACATTATTTCAGTTTTTGTATACTTTCCTGTTAGATGCGCTATCATAAGAAATGAATATTTGTCTTCTTTTTTTTCTGAATCTCTGACAAAATCTCCATTTTGCTTTGTTTCTTCAACATAGAATCCTTGATAGATCCTGCGGTATATATTTTACGTAATTAATTGCTTTGAAAAACATTTAAATTGCATTTTAATGAAGAGACTTCTCTGCAGCCAATAAGACATTGCAATCAATTTCTAACCTACCAGTCACATTCATTTAGATAAGTTTGCAGCTTAATGAGACATAATACACACATTGATCAATATACATGTAATGTTGAGCCACGATAACATACTCATTAGAGATACCTAAGTACTGGATATGAGAATTCAAAACTTTTAATTTTAAATACTGAAATATAATGCACAGAAATAAATGGCATAAAATTTTCAAAATGTCTGTATTGTCTGCTACTTTTTAAAAACTTCTTCAATTTTTCATATGATGAATCTATTTTTTAAACTGTGCATGTAGAAATTGAATTAGTTTATATGGTCTTCGCTGCCCTTGATAATACATTCATAACTTTATTCCATTAAAACTACACTCTGGGGACTTAGCAAGGTGTCGTTTGTGTTTTATATTTAATAGGGCGACTGTGTGCAGCTTTTGAACAGAAAATGTAAAATTTTCCTATTGGATGACATGTTTGGCTTATACAATGAATGCTTATGACTTGATTCTCCTCTTATTCACCTTCCCACTGCCCCACCCCCTCCCCCAACAGTTCCTCTTCCCCTCCTCACAGATTTACAAATTTAACAAGCAATTGCTACCCTTTATAACATGAACATCATTCTATAAATTTCAAAACCGCTTCTTTAATACAGTTTGTTACTAAAGTTTAAGAAAAAATGCATTTCCCAACTTATTAATTTAATTTACAGTTATGGTTTCTATCAATGGTTGGATAGATTTGTTCTTGTAATTACCTGTGGCAAAACTATTATCCCAAACGCCTACAAGCAAGTTAGGCTAGGTCAATTTGGAATTGCAAGGATTTACACGTCTGGCAAAGAGTTAATTAGTCTAGATGAAGAGCTAATCAAACTAAGAAAATGTGTTCCAAATGGTTTGTCAAATGGTGGGAGATGTTACCATGGAAACAAACCAGTTTATCATGATTCTAGCCTGATGATATTCCTGTTTTATTTGTATATGAGTAGCTCCTTGCTTGAACACCCAAGACTGAATGAAGCAAAGTTACCGTAGCAGGAGCGGCGACAGTGTTACAGTCAATAACAAAACGAGTGCCTTGGTTAAATACCAAAAACTTGTATCACTTTAACCATATAAGAAAAACTTGATTGAATATCCAATTAATTAAAAGTGGCAAGAACTTGTGCTTTGATATTATGAACCCCTCCATCCTCCCTCCATCCCCTATAAAGAAAATAATAAAGGTTCGAAATATTAAAACCTGTCATCATATTGAACAATTGATGGACTGTACTGGACAATCGCATAGCACATCCTTCAATACCAAAATTGTCCTTAGCTACACCGGTAAGAGCAGTCTGTACTACATAATCTGATGGTAGCATGTGCATAGTTTGTTTGGAAGATAAATGCAAAATAACAAAAAGAAAAGAGGGAAAAAAAAACCACGGTGTTGAAATTAATTATCATGCAAATGGATCGGGTGGTGTTCTAATTAACCAAAAAAAATCTTATTTGTCAATGGAATAAGTGAGTATAAAATATTTTTCAGAGCAACATAATTTTTTAACAATTTTAAATTTACACTCAAGTACTGATTGCTAGCTGCATAATACAGCTTTAATTTAACCGAATTTATCAGTATGTCTAACAATTATATAACTCCTATCAGATTGCTAACTTTAAATGACTGACAGTAAAACCAATTGAAAGCAACAAGGGTAACTAGATTGCAGCAAGCAAGCAAAAAAAAAAGAAGCTTATTTCTTCTAACCTAAATATCATGTAAAATAAGAAATGCGTAAAGTTAAAACAAAATATGAGGTTCGTACTGCCTTTGAAAATGGGTTTGCCCACAGAATTGATCTCGTTGATGAATATGTGTAAAACAACATGGCAGAAATGTGATTCCCTCCCCACCTCCACCCCACTCCCACTCTTTGACAACATTAAATCATGACATGTTATAACTACCTCAGATGTCAAGCTATGATCATAATTATGTTTTTTCAATAGTTTGCATGAGAAGTTGAAAACAGGTTTGGCCTCCTGATCACAAATATGCTAATTCTGCAATGAATATTCATGATGCTATATATATATATCTATATATACTTTTTTTTAATACTGCATAATTTACATCAACAATACCACTTGCAACATATTTTATTTACAAACTTATCTACATTATCCTCGCACAGAACTCTTATCATTGACATTTTTGCACAAACCAATTTCTTTTGAAAATTTTGAAAACTTTTCAATTTGCTTTTTTAGTATTACTTAAATATAGCTACTACAAAGTTTTAAGGACTTGCACCAAATATACATTTTTCAAACGACAAAAAGACGTGGGATACGCAACACTACTCTTAAGTAGGGTAAACAAAATATATAGATATGTATATATGTATTTATATTGTTTTCATAGGAAAAATAAAACTTCAAGTAATGGACTGCTATTGCACAAGGAATACATCACTAAAAACAAACATTGCTTGATATTAAATAAAATTGCACAGCTTTTTCTAATTTTTTTTCTTTCCAATCCACAATTAGCACAAATTTTATTTGTTCTCGTTTGCATAAAAAGCAGTAATTTTAATGCTATCCTTCATAAAAACAAAAGAAGGAGAAGCTTTTAGCAAGAGAAAAATGTTCTTTTTCACCCCTTTCCTTTTTCAAACTGAGCAATTCTGACAGCTTCAGTGTTTAAGATTACTCTCTCTGTAACCATGGTTGTCATGGTAGCGTCAGAAGAATAAATGTCTACATTCTTCATTCGTAACTTTTCGATTTCATTTTCGGTTGATCAGGCACCTAAACATTTTTCTAAACTTTCTCCATACAACATGGGAATGACTACAGAATTACTCAACAGAGTTTAATATTGATTCATATTTCAAAAAGAATTTGACATCATAATCGAAAAGATCCACAAAGAGACACAACCCGAGCATACCTTGTAACTGTGTTGCAGTCGTTTCTGTTAGTTGTGATAAAATACTACTTGGAACAAATGAACATATTAGAACACATGTTCATTCCAACCATTTGCCAAAAAAAAAGACGTTCCCTTTCTAGTTTTATTCTCTCTAAGAAATATAAACCTGAAAATTATTTTTAAGTTTTTTCATCCAAAATTTGTGTAATTTAGTTCCTTCTCTTTTTTCTTTCTTTCTTCTTCTACAAATTATTTGCCTTAACTAGATGCAGTTATTTATCTTCAAATTTCTGATTTTTTTCTCACTTTACATACAAATAATCGCCTGACTTCCAACAAACTGTTTCCTTACTCTGACAATCTTCCACAGAGCATGATAAAGATACTGGATACATCGTTCTGTTAATAGACGATCATGAAACGACTTTTAGACTACTGTAACGACGAATACATTTTGCGACACTTTGACGGTGGATAAGCCTTGAAATCTGTATGTACAGCGAGGTAATCGTAGGAGGTGGCTTGAAATAACTACTATGCACAACTCTCTTTTTAAATACATAAAACCTTCGTAAAAGCTTTTCGGAAAAGCAAAAAGCACCGGATTGTTTGTTTTCACACATAAACCATTATTCGATAGTGATCCACATAAGAATAAAATCTTGGTCC
Source organism: Apostichopus parvimensis (assembly GCA_000934455.1). Taxonomy (NCBI): domain Eukaryota; kingdom Metazoa; phylum Echinodermata; class Holothuroidea; order Aspidochirotida; family Stichopodidae; genus Apostichopus; species Apostichopus parvimensis. Next base: position 9,715 of record KN888428.1, on the reverse strand, counting down.
GTTTGTCAAAGAAGATAATCCTCAAATGCGTAATTTCCAAACACTCCACTGAAAGATCCTAGCAAATAATGTACATACAATGCAAATTGTTGAAAAGTGAGGCGTGCATTCGCTTCTAGTCTGGTGGATAGTATATGTGTCAGGATGCCATGCCCTCTATACATGAATACTGGTGATTTATAAGCACTTTCACCACTATCCCCTAATCCAGATACTCCCCCACCCCACCCCACCACCCCCCTAAGGACACCATGCTTAATCCTTATGAGATCTTCACTGCTCCTTAAGCAATTAGTGTGCAAACTTGACTGTACACTCTTCAACATATTCAAAGGCATTATGAAATACCTTCCCTTCTTTCAAGTGGCCAAAGACATCCTCAAATGACTTCTACATCTCTGATGACTCTTGATCCACTGTTATCTGAGTTTATATCACCCGATATTTCTAACAATCCCACACTTTCATTTTTCTGTTCTCGAGTCGAAATGTCATGGGAAGCAGTACACTGCACACGTTATGCATAGTCCGTTCACGGGCATTTCAAAGTTTGAAACCATGGTATACAAAAATTGCACCAAGCATGAGTTGCATAGAATCATGAAGGAGGGGGGGGGCGGGGGGAAACATCTCAAAAAAGATATGCCTCTTTTCACTTTGACATTTGTTGCTTTTGTTGCATTCGCAATAGTGGGTGAACTATTAATAGAACAGTTTTAATTTTTTTTTTAAATTTTGGAGTATTGACACATTTTCAGCCAATCAGATAGTTGCATAAGGAGTAATTAAAATCTGAGAGCATATTACATACATATATCCATGCTATACCTAATTAACACCTGATGACCTACAGGTCAAAAGATATCCCAGCAATACACACCATGTTGGGAGAGTGAGTAATTTTAACCCCCAATGTGAATCTCTTAACTGGTTTCCTCCAAAGCGTAAGACTTATAAGATATTTTTAACTTTCCAAAAAAATTACAAGAAATTTTTTCAAATATCGATACTGACAATCATAACAGGTTTTAACGGCTTCTGGACCCCGATCTAATGTACACTATCAATGTGACCACTTTCATTGCAAAAATAGAGAGCTGTTTGTATATACAGAATATCAACCATTGCTATGGATTCTCTGTGCTTGATTCAAGATGGCGGCTGTTGAAGTTTACACGGCCATGTCGTTGGTCCTTCTCGCAAGTTTAGATCTGTGGGTAAAAGTAAAGTATTAAAGGATTGAAATTACAATATTAAAGGAAAACTGACTAAGTTTTTATGTTAAAAAGCAAATCCAACAGATGAGGTGTTATATTGGGAATGGCAGTCGATTGGAGAGGGGAAGGAAAGGTGAGGGGAGGGAGTGGGAGAGGGGAAAGAAGGGTGTACAAGTGACTTTATAGAGCGTACTGTGTGAAAGGAACTTTCACAGAGCTGTATATCGTAGTCTTCCTAGTCTTTCCTCGGAAAATTGATCTCAACATGCGACTTAAACGATAGACAATGTACGCAACAGCAAAATATAATGAAGAAAGATAAAACCAAAATATCTTATTCAACTATAGAAATGAAAGAAACAGAACTTCCATTACTTGGAGAACATACTTTTCAGGCAATCCTACAGGCAAACGATAATAAACCACTTATGTTGAACGACAAAAATATATATAAAATTAAAAAAATTAAAAATTTCCTAGTATGTAAAATTTGTATACAAATAAAAATAATTCTGACAAAAACATATATATAAAATTTAAAAAAATAAAAAATTTCCTAGTATGTAAAATTTGTATAAAAATAGAAATAATTCTACCGCTCTCTTACCTAATAGAACCGGCTAAGAGCGGATTGAATGCATACAGCCAATCAAAGAGATCCTTATCTGCCAGAGTCTGAAGTAGAAATCCTCGGTACTTGGTACTGACTGTGAACGTGTTGGGAGTCTGTAGACCGAAAGAATAGTTACAAGTGATACTTAAACACAACGTCTGCAAAAGACTGTTTCTTGACATGGTGGTCTCGTGACGACCATCGCTGCTTCAAAGCAGCCATGAAATAGGAAGAAGATGAAGAAGAATAAACTGCAGTGATTTATTTGTTCTGTTATTCACGCGGATAAACTGTTGAAAACCGAAAAACTGAATCAACAGAACTCCTATATATGTTAGAAAGACCAGTAATGTAATACTAGGTTGAAGTTTAAGACACAATTGACAGATACAGGCTTTCTTCGGGAGGAAAAGAAAAAGGCCCCAGGAGATACTGATCTGTAGACTCCGAACATACCACCGACACAGCAGTGCGTACTAAGAAAACAGCAAGAATTAAAGATTGCCTGTGTGTGAAATATGCTTGAGTTTGCCACTGTGTACCTTGCTCTGAGCAAAATTATGAAGTTAAATGAATGAATGAAGCTAACTTAAAGTGCTAACTAAAAGTGCAGGGAAATTTTCAGGAGAGGTGGCACCTGGGAGGTACCTTGGTCCACCCCTGGATACCATCACTTTTGCTGCCACCTATGGAATGTTTCACTTCCGTGGAACGTTTGATGGTCCGATCTGACCCTACCCAATGTCTGGAGGGAGAGTCTCATATTAAGACTATACAAATGTCAGGCTTATTTGTGAAAAATCTTTAAGACAATCTAATATTTCAATCATGTTGAGGGGAATAAAATTAATCATTGTCCTTATATATAAAATGTGAAGTCTACATTAACTATTTTAATAGGTTTATGACTTTACAGAATTGGAGGCAGTATTTACTAAATGGTAAAAAAAAGCTTCCTAAAAATATACAACAATGGTCCGATAACGCATTACATCAATTATCAGGATTCATCCCACCAGCCACCTTCTCACTACTAAACTTAAAAAATATTTACGAAGCATGCAGATGCCTTTCAGAATTCTCTCCAGTGTCATAACCAGGACATGTATTGAGGGAGAGGGTTAGGAGAGGGGTGCAAGAAGGGTTTGTGGAGTTTTCAATTTTCATTTTCCAAAAGATGAATTGAAGGTTAACCGTTTCACATTTCGTACTACACATTTACAATGTAAATATGTAAAAATTGTATTTTTTTTTTTTGTGGCAGGGGGTGGGGGAGGGAAAAGGGTTGTGGGGAGGGGGAAGGCATGATTCTGGGTACAGGGGAGAGGGTCTAGGGTCTCTCTCTTTCCCGCTACTCCTCCAGGTTATGTCACTGATTCTGCTGATTAAATTTATTTTTGAGTATTCACCTGTTGAGGAGGCGAGGCGGCCATTGCTCTTTCAGAATCACTTACCCTCAACATAGCCTGCTGGTCCTCGCTGTACTCAATCCTGGCCAATGCCAAATTGATTAATCCCCTCTCTACGGGATCTTTATCCGTCGAGTAGATAAAGACATATGGCCGCCTCACCACTACGTATCTGGTCACCCATCCGGCGGTCTCTTCTTCCAGGAAGTTTAAGAAACCTCTGCGGGACACCACCGGGCTGAAGGGAGTAAAGAATTCAGACACGGCCCTAAGTCACTTTATCGAGTCCCATTTCGATGCTACGCTCCAAATTTTTGTTTTTCCCTTTGAGAATTTTGGAATTATTCGATTCAAATTCCTTTCCAAAGGGGGGACTCTCTAGCTACCATACGATAAATTTTGCCATATCTTTACAAAATTCATTCCATTTCATTAGTGGTTTTCATTTTTGAAGCGACCGGAACTTTTAGTTTCGAAAGATGTATTCATATAGCAATTATTTATAAATCCTTAATAATTATGCAGTTCACTCATAAATGGGAGATAAAAATCCAGTGACACAAGCGTATTTTTACTGTGAGGGTGCACAGAACTTAAAGTCTCACTTGATCCCCCGACCGATTTAGACGGTTGGCATGGACCTATTTGGAAGGGCCAGGGCTAGATTTTAATATAGTTGGAGGTGTGGGCCCAGGGTAGTTGATGCAGACTCCAATGAAGGTTTACACATCTAACGGAGCAATCCGAGGCATATTTTGACTTTGGTCTATAACTATGTCTGTAACACAAAGTTGTGCCAATGAATACTCTTTGAATTCGGGCTTTCACCAATTCACATAGGAGTGTTAGCTCAGTGGTTAACGCCGGTGCCTTTCAATCATAAGGTCCCGGTTCGAGTCACTCCAAGATCAGTGTATGTCGTCCAGTTACAGAGTTGTTGACAATTGACAATTCATAATCATGGACGTTAAATATGCATCTTAGAGACTGACTTTGGTCAGCTTGCGGCTTTGTTAAGCCAATGAGGCTTCTTCACGAGTTCCTGCTTGCAGGAGGATCTAAAATACATACATACATACACACATACATACAAATGATCTGTTCATGCTCCCATCACTGACCCTTGCTTTACCTTATTCTAATTTCATCCACCTCCGGTACGAACATCGGGCGGTGGTATTTCCGGTGCCCAAATTCGTCCAGATCTCCCTCGACTTCTGTCCGCTGTAGGCCCGGCAGGTCCGTGGGCACGGGGACCTTCCTTCCGTTCTGCGGTTCGAGGGACGAGGCCTCCTGAATCATAGGATTGGCAACAATATCATTGGTAGAGGTTACAGTGCCATCGCATGGCTGCTCACCATCCTCGTCCGCAGA
>KN888427.1:17895-32226 GCA_000934455.1 Apostichopus parvimensis | reverse complement strand
TACAAAGGCATATATAGTCAACGAAATTAATTCTATCTGTAAATAGACTGGGAGACGGTATATTGATGCTTAATTAATACTGTAATTAACTTTAAGATCAGCATCATTAATTTATTTTGAAATATTTCTAATCTTTCAACGTCGGACAAATTCATCGGATTATCTTTCCATCGTATTTTCTTTTGTAACTTGCTATTGTTTTATTTTAATACTATAGGGTTTTGGGGTTCAAATGCCCAGGAACAGGCTCAAATAGATGTCATCTATGAGACACTGATTGAGTTGTTAACACCACTCTATCCAATATACGCAGAAAAAGACGAAGAGAAGAAGGTAAATATTACACATGATTACAATGGAATTTCCATGGGCCGCCGTATATATTGTTATTGTTTCTATTGTTTTATTAATATTCTTTAAATACATCTTTATCCTTTTACTCCATTCGTTCACAGATTCAGGAGAAAAAAATCCACTTCCACAAAATTACTTCTAAACATATGTAAAGATGATATTCGCTGTTAGGGAAATGGATGTTTTAAAACAATGGACTGTGTTGCAATTAGCCACAGAGTAATTACGTCTTTCCTCTCAAATAGTAAATTTTACGATCTGGGCCCGGGCACCAAAAACGAGCTACAATTTCGTGACGCACCGTTATTTCGGGAGTAGTTTCGGTATGTGGCTGCTAGGCTCAGGCCACGCCCCTCCCCTTCCCAATCTGCTATTCTAGCAATTTTGGATCCGCCACTGGGTGTGCACCCATGCATGCGATAAAGTATTCTGAGAGATAACGTATGTCGAAAAGTCATTGAAGAAAAATGCTTTACAGGTAAAACAGTACAAAATGTGTCAGGATTGAATAAATATGTGACAATTTGGATTTCTAGCATATCTGGTGGCCATACTAGCAAACTAGACAAAAGTACTATTAACTCTACAGTCAGTTTTACACTACTTTAATATCTTACTCTTTGATACAAAAACAAAAACAAAATCAACACATTATAGTGCTTTTGGAAATTATTCTATCATCTAACTGGATTATGCAATTAGTCTTTTGTTTTAACAGAATGAGATGCTGAAGAAGTTCAAAGACGAGAACGTGGAAGAAACATTGAAAAACATTGAAATACTCTGGGAAAGCAACAATAAATGTGGAGATTATTTGGTTGGTGACAAGGTAAGGAAATTCACCATGTCTATACGTAATGGTTACCAGTTTCAGTTCAACGCCCTCGGTACTTCAAGACACTATATGCCTCCCCCGCCCCAACATCCGTCTTTTACTGAGTTTTACAAGGACACTCCCCAAACCAGAAAGTTTCCTATGTCTTGTCCGGAAGCATAGGCAGGATAAAAGGGGTGGGGTAGCGGGGGGGGGGGGCGGGGCAAAACAGTTAGTTGGCTTTTTCATCAAATTCGGTTGGGTTTGCCACAGCAATACTAACAACTCTGCGATACTTTTATACTTATTCAAGTCATTACAAATGCTATAAATACGTTCGACCTATTATGACGCTTCTTATTTAAATCCATTTGTTACTTTTAATGTACCTTAATATACATCTGGCAACAATTTTATGCAAATAGCATAATTACATTTTCAAATACACAACTAGTATTACTGGGAAATAACCTATAAATATTGCACCATATTACAACTAGGGGCTTTATAAAATCCAAACTTTCCCCTTAGACCCCTCCCCCATGGTTTGCCTCCACTCTCACACATCAAATCCCGCCCCTGTGGGGAAGTGTTCACAAAGAAACCTTGGTCATGGAGCTGGGCCTGGCGAGAGAAGAGAGTGGGTCAGGACATACAGCCCATGGGTCAGAGGTCAATGAATAGGAAGCCCGGAAAAGGAGAGATAAAAAATTACCGTATTCATATTTTCATATAATGAAGGAATAATGTAGGCTTACAGAGGGGGTTAAACCGGTGACATTATTGTACATTGAGAACGGTGAATTTTATTCGTTTAAATTATCACGGTTCTTACTATTCCTCTATCGGCAGATATCCCTAGCTGACATTTTCTTCTTCACATACGTCAACGACATTCTGCCGAGATTCCTTACAGATTTCAACCTAAATGGTCACCCAAAACTAAAGGCACTTGCGGAACGAGTCGCAGCGAAACCACAAATCGAGAAGTGGTTGAAGGAGAGACCCGTTACGGAGAGATAACCTTTTTATGTTACATCGGTACTTTTGTTGGCATTCTTCAAAAATGAAAGCGAGCAAATGAAGTGGATTACGAAATAAAGGAACATTATTTCATAATTTTGGTAATTAATGACGAAATACGGTACCATTATAGTTTTCTTGATAAATCGTTAAATTCAATGAAAAAAAAAGAAGCTTCAACGGATGTGTGAAATTGGTGAAACTGACACATCAAATGCATACCACATTGGGCAGGTGTGTGATCACCGGACATTTTGGAATTTTTTACGGATATGGGCGGCTATGTAGCAGACTATCTCTTGCATGATGTAGATTATACGTCCACTCCATGTACGTTGTTGTCATGGTTTCCTATACAGCTGCTCGATCCACGGATGGAGTGCGATGTTTACACGCGGATGGCGATAAGAAACGATTCGGGTGTTTAGCGTATATATGCATGGTGTCACATAATGACACCATAATGACACCATCCACAGAACAAAGAAATGGCGGACTTGTCCGACGGGCAAATCGTCAGATTCCGAAGGGGCTGAGAGCAATAAGGGGCCTACTTGCCTCCAAATCAAAAACACCTTGTACGCTTGTGTAAAAGTTTTGTTGCGATATTATGGCCATGTAATAATATTTTCCATTCTACATGAAAGGTATTGTAAGATGTAAAAAAAACAAAATTACGATCGATTTTTACACAAATGTGAAAAATTGTATATTTATTCAGCCCCAAAAGGTACGCATATAAATTCCATTTTATCATATTATTATTTCAAATAATTTACTCCGTGTTAATTTACACAACCGACCATTATGAATACCGATGTAAGGAATAAACAAAACAATACGCTTTTTATAAACTGAAAATTTAATATGCGTAAACTGTATACAGCCTAGTGGTACACTAAAATGTACGTAAGTTTTAATATTGCTGATGAATACGGGAATTATCATCGAATACAAAACTAACATATCAGAGTTATCTTTACAAGTCCGCTGCTATCGGAAGGTAAATTCAATCTGGAGGAGTGCAAATATCGCGGGCAGTGGGACATGTGGCTTCTGTTTAAGAGGCCAAACCACAAAGTTACCTCAAACTTTCGAACACAAAATGAATCATCTGTGAAAAATTCAGTTTGTGAAATGTTTTCTATACAATAAAACATAACATTTTACTCTCACTTTGTCACTAACAGCGCAATTTTTTTAATTACAATTTTTTTTAAAGTTTTCAACAAAAGGGCACTTTAGGGGTACATTTTGCAAGTTACATATTTGGAGAAGGATACTTTGCAACAGAAAGGGGCATATCATTTATGAAACAGGTACTCTGAGTTTTTTTCTTCGCAAACTGGAAGAACGCATATCCTCTGTGACCACTTGGCTATCCCACCCCTGGAAAAAGTAATGGCTAACAGTCATTTAAAATAGTTTCTAAAAGTATAAAATTTGATTCACATACCAGTTTGACCAAACTCTAATTCAGTCAGGCAGTTATTGTTTCCAGATTGTTAAAGATCTGTACCACAATTTCATGAAATAAAAACAGTAAAGAAAACCAATCAAGGATGGCACCATATTTTTCGGCAACTTAATAAAACAAATATTCATGTTTTGGGCCATGGTTTTATAATTGCATACAAATCAGAATGTATCCTTATCCTGTAGCCAGTCTTGCTTGGCATCTTAATTTTATAATTATATTATGTTATATAATTTTATAAGAACATCCGGCTGTTTTAATAAAAAAAAACGTGATATTATCTAGCACTTACTGGTATTTTGTTTCCGTAAACACGCAGAAATCATGTTTACTTGAACCATGCAATATTTGATGATTGAAAAAAACAACGGGGAAGAAAACTTGCAATCAACGGAAATTATTTCAAAGGATGACTTCTGTCACAAAATTAATTTTTTGAAACTTGAATGATTTGTTCCTTAATCTTTAAGGGAGTTTATCATCATTTAGCATCTGTTTATATTGCAATAAGGTAAAGAGGAAATTTGGATTTTCTCCTTTAAAATAGGAACAAGGGTTTGAAATGATGATTAAATCTTTACTTTCATGAAAGCCCTTTTTAATACAAATCTCTCTTGTAATGTTTTAATTTATCCGCTTACATGATATTATATTATGATAGAAAAAAAGTACCATCTTAATTACGAAAATATATATGAATAATATATTTATGAATATTTCATTTTGTATTATTGACAGAAGGCACAGGCACCTATACAGATCAAGATTCAGTTGTGCACCAGATATTTATGAATTGTCCTTACATTAATTGTGATCAAAACTTAGTCGCTGGTCTAATCTTCAGCCATCCAGCAATCTTGGGATTGCTTTTGATCCGTTCATAAAGAAGCAGGAGTCTCGGCTCTGTTAACTTAGCCTCTGGGATGAAGCCCAAATAGTCATGAATGTGAGTGAAGAACATAATGTCAGCAATAGACATCTACAGAGTGAAAGAGATGAAGAACAGAACAAAGATAATAATTTTTCTCTCAAACATCAGTGAGGACGAGGGAATAAATTGAGGTTTCCGGGACAAGGGGCCACTTTCCGTAGAAATTGGCACCTCTTGTTTTATGGGCTTTTAGGTGGAACCAGGGACCACTATGTAACTATGGACCAGTGTAAGTATGGACCATTTCGTAATTCCTTAAATCGATGATCTCCACTCCATTGGAGGTACAGAACTCTCATGCAGAAGCAAGGTTGCACATACGATTTAAATTTGCTGATTAAGTTTGCTTTGAAAACAAACTGTGTATGAGGATGGAAGGTTGTGTGGGAGCTACAAAGCTTTTATTTAAAAACAGCTTCTGTCTCACAGGTTATGTGGATCATTTGGTCCCTGGTACAAGTGGCCGGCAGGGCCACTTTTGAAGGATTATTTCTGGTTGTCACTCGGAAAACCAGACCAGTGATCCTTTTTGGTGGTTCGAACAGCATATTAGGTTATCCGAAAAATGTAACAGAGAATGAACAATATGTATACTGTCAAAGAAATGTGTAGAATTGGTGAACAGAACACCAGTGAAGCTCTGCCCTCGGTTGAATCATAGGCATATGACTTTCATTTCAGTAGCTCCAAAGTAACAGAGGGTGATACCAAATTATAATTTTTACCTATTTGGGGGTATTTGGCTACAATGCAATCTGTATTTGATTTAAAATCACTATTTGTTTGTCGAACGACCTCCAAAGTGGATTTTGGTCGTCCAAAACAGCAATTTGGTCATCTCTGACGATGGTTACAAATTTGCCCTGGGTTGGTATCATCGTTAAGACTGGTGTGTCAGTACCAGCTAAAATGAACCTTCTTGGAAAAGGGTTGGATGGGGAGGGGGAGGGAGGGGGCTGAGTGCTTCAGGCATGGTAGATTCAGCAAGACTGTAGTTAGTGACAGTTGAACAGTCAGTAATATCTGGATGGGAGTAAACTGACCTTTTTGCCAACTATAAAGCCGTCCCCTCCTTCGTTTCCGACAAGAATACTTTCCAGGAAGCCGAATATGCGCCGAAGAACCACTTGCAGGTAGTTTTGAAGCAACTTCTCCTAAGATGAAGAAACAAAAATGCTTATTATTTTGCCCTTCTTTCAATCGTCAAAAAGAAACTTTCCTACTAAATGTCATCAAGAAAAGCAGTAAACTTTTATCATTTGGATTGCCATGATGACATCATTCCCTCTACTGTTGCCAGATGCAAAATAATTCACAAAATATCACCAAAATTTTGAGAAATCAATATTTTTGTCATACAAAATGTGATGAGGATGTGGTATTATGTACATACTTATCTTGGAACTTTCCGGCAATAATTTTAAGCAATGAAATTCAAATCACCAGAATATCCCATAAAATATCTCCTTGAAGCATGAATGCGATTGTGATGAGTAGAGGCAGATACAAGATTCCAATCACTACAATATCATCCATTCATATCAATATAAGAAACAATGTACAATACTCTAACGATTTTAGAATTTTTTTTTTTTTTTTTTTACAAACAACAAAAGCTTTCAATGTTGTGTTGCGTTGTGTTAAAGACAGTTATGGTGACAGAGATAAAGTTGGTAGCAAAGTAATGGAAATACACACTATAGAAATTAGCTTCCTAATGATGTTGTGTTAGTTATAGTGGGTCAAAAGGGGATTGCAATAGATACAAAATGTTGAATTCCATTCATTTACTTTTTAAGGAGAAGAATGATAATTTGGAAACTGACCTTCTTTTCCGCATTTTTCTCTCGGCTCACTTTGCGGCCTTCATTTTCGAGGTCATTCAGAGTCTCAATAATTGAATCAATCTGAAGTCTTTCCCAAGAGGACTCCCCATCAAATCCTATAGAAAGCAATTTGTTGATGTGAAAAAGTCTGTTCACATACATGGGACTAGAATATTAAAACATGCACAATGGGAAAAACATGATGTCATTATAATCAATTGGTTGCCATTTGTGTACATGTGGGCTCACTGTAGCTGAAGCTTACTTTTGCCTAAATTACTGCAAATTGCCTCACTACCACTCGCTTACCAAATTCTCTACCCAAGAAGCGAAATATTGATTTGCTTTGTTGCACGACTTTGCCATCAACCTCCAGGACTGGGACTTGACCGAGAACATACCCTGGTAAAACAAAACAGGAAATGTTGAATTCATGTATGTTGTCATCACACTACAGCAGCTTGAGTTCAATCATAGGTTGTACTGTATCTTCATAGCAATATTAAAACCCTTCGTCAATGCATTGTGATACAAAGGAACAGCACAGTGTGTAAATTTATGGAACCTAGTATAATGTACTTGTAATTCCTATGCAGTGTTAGCACTAGGATGTCAAAGGGTGGGGGCGGGGATTCCCCCAGTCAATTTTTTTTCTTGGGGGGAGGGGGAGATTTCATGATGTTAGTAGTTTGATGTATGTATATATGCCCGTACTGAGATTTAGGGCACATGTATTACATACAGGGCAGTACACATGGTCGACCAATGCGACCGATACACACTGTGCAGTGACGCAATAAAAAAAAAGTGTTTTCTTTTTGGAAAGATTTGACCAATCACATCACTCCTTACAAAAATTCAACAAAATTTTTTAATATCAGGCTTGTTATTGGCAAGTTTTGTAACTACAGTAAATGATGCAAGTTGCGGGAAGTGCCAGGAATTAATGCGGGAAATTCCCCCCAAGAGAAAATAATTATTGCGGGAACCTCTTGATTAATTGTGGGAATCCTAAACAGTGGCAATATTGAATATTCACATCCCAACAACAAAATCTGCAGTTGTAGGCTGCTATACTGTTAGGCAGAATGGTTTAGAGCTGTGTCTGCCAAATAGGCAGACAGGAAAGTACTTAGACAAACATCCAATATCAATCCCCCCTCTCCTTCTACAATAGAAAAGGAAACCAGTATTAGTATTAGCCTAATGCACTGCAGATACAATTTGCACACACCATGGTGATTCCCTTCTAAGATATGTAAGGTCAAATCTTGACCTCCTTGGTTATAAAATGCCTCTATGATTGGGGAACATCAAACTTGAAATAATTAGATCATTAGAAGCGTCAAAATGATATATTTCATGCGAATTGCAGTAAACACCTTACCGATGTTAAGCGTAAGTTACGCCTTGGGGCATCTCGCTAAACTAGTAACCTACTGTACAACTCCATTGTATGCTGTCTCTAAGCCTAGGCCTACAGTATATAATTCTTTCATTCGGCAATATTTGATAAACAATTCATGATGAAACGCAAACAAAGTGTTGAATTTCCCGAAAACTACATTTTCCGATCGGTACAGCCTAGAGTGTCAGCTACTTTTCTAGTGTTATTTATTTTAGTTACGCTGACATCTCTTCAGCAACAGTACTATACTATACTGTAGCCTATGAAAACCTGTGTATATTAAACTATGATCCTACTAGAACTAGGAGAGGCTTTTATGATAGGCCATTCTTCCTTTTCATCGATTCTATGATCTTCAAACGGTACATCAGCGACAGCAAAAAGGTAACGAATTGGCTCAGCACGTCCTCGGCGGTTAAAATAAGTCAGCTTGTAGGACACCATTATTACAAAAACAACTTTGATAAGTATAGCCTTTGACACAGCAACTGTGAATGCGGTTGCATACGTCATTTATAACTTCTAATCCATCTTGACTTCACATTTACTTGCACTGGTTCGCATGAGTAACAAATTTACAGTGCATTGGCTTCTCCCTCTGTATAATTAGCTACTGAATGTACAACTGACAGAAAAACGCAAGAAATAAAACAAACCATCACACATTTAGGTGTAGGGTCATGATGTCAAGGTCAAATGCTCTAATTTATTAAAAGAAAGATAGGTCGTAATGAAGTCTGAATGTGGTGAGGGAGGGCGTGGCAGTATAATGATTGTTGAAATTTGAACAATCGAATGACCATTATATTATTTTATAAACCCTGGACAGTACTGATAACCTTTCAGCTGTCCATCATTGCATGGGTACCATCCGCAAGTGTAAAGTTGCATTGAAAATAACCATTTTCGTTTAAAATACCCAGGTTTAACGAAAATAACAAAGTGACCTGCGCTCATACGCACTTAAAATTACGGAACGGTATATTATCAGCCCCGGAAAAATCATGCCACCCCCCCAAAAAAACATTTCTTAATTGTTCATAAATCGATGGTGATGGTACATTTATTGGCCTAATGTATGAAGAACATTTCTGAAATAATGAGAAAAAATAAATTATTATATCTTATTTGTTCCCCGGACCCTCTATAAATTGATTCTGGTTTCTGAATTGTTACCCCCCCCCCCCACCGTCGAACCCCTCTCCTCTTATCAGTTGGTAAAGCGTAGGAGGGCACTGGTTCGAATTCCGTTCTTTAGCTAAACATGTCTTTGCTCTCTTCCAAGAAACTAATAACATAGAAAAGTCGCTTCAACAAAATCAATTTTTTTGGAAATTATTTTTGGTTCACGAGAGTAAGAGAAAGAGGGGGCAGGAAGCTTCGTTGACGAGGGCGTGTAGAAAAAGTACTCTGAGACAAATAGATATGTTTTCAACTGATAATACAAGTATAGGTAACCAACCTTACGTCTTTTAATATTTTATGCTGCAATTAGTTGACTTAAGAATCAGAATGGTATATATGAGTGTATGTTTGTTTCTGACACCAGTTGGAGAGTTAATTGTCGTTAAACCCGCCTAGCAACGACAACAAACTTATCTACTTTGTAGAATTAGGGATTCAAAACTTCTTCGATCAATGGGGAACCCATATTTATTCAAATATTATACTACTCCATATCTGCGTATTGGGTAAAACCTCAGCGACCTAACCACTTTAAAAAGTCATGAAGACAAGTGGTTTTAAACCACTCCAAACATTAAAGAACAATCACATTTCAATCTTCACCTAAAATCAATGAAATAACCTTTCTTTTCAGAGCTATTAAGATATATTATGCAGTCAGGTTATTGTATATTTAGGTTCTGTTTGATCACCAAAAAATAACCAAATGGGATTATTTCTTAATGTGTCTGCATGCATGATTAAAGAAAAGAACCATCACGTGACTGGTACGAATAGCCGACAAATCAGAATTGTACCTACGGGGGACATGGGCCAAATGTTGGGTACGTAACCCCCTCCCCCTCTCCCACAACGAGCATGCTAGCAATGCATGTCTTTGAAGGTTATTTCGAAATTTACCTGTCACTAGTAAAGGGCAGAATGTAAATTGAAGTCAATGGCAAATAGAAAAAAGAACATTGCAATGCTATGTTATATTATTTTATTCCTCGCTGTTTACGTCCCTGCTATGGTTGGATGGAAACGGTAACTGAATTAATGTCTTTGATTGATCAATTTAACAAAGTTATAGTTTAGAAAAATAAGCAAACTTTGTAAAGTAAACACAAGTTATTTATATGACCTAGGCGTATATGCTTCGATGATCCAACTTGCATAACGAAGACCTTTATAAATAGGCCTATATAGACTTGAAAATATAAACGAAAATGTCTTTTTTACCTTATGGGAATAAAATGAAACTATAGTTACGGTTTTATATATATATATATATATATTCATCTAAACCTTCTCCGTTCTTATATATAAGTAAAGTGTTTCGTGACAGTCGTTTCAAGTAGTTTTCACTGGTTAAATATGTTTAATCTCCGTACGGCAAGCACCTACTTTTAATATTCCAATACAAGGTTTAAAGACGAAAACAGATGTAAATTAAACATGTAAGATGTCGCCGACAAGGTATAACAAGATCATACACTGTTCCTTCAAAGAATATTGAAGTTCCATTGTTGTACTATCGTGTTAATGTTGGCATAAAACCATTTAAAAAACACGTCTGTGTTGACTTTGATCAATAGCGTGTATAAGTCCTCGGTAAACAAACGATTTTCAACGAAAATACCCCGAGATATTATATAAATATGAAAAATTTCATGTTGAAATCGTCATTTTTGGACGTCAGCGAGATAAGCGAGTTTTAATGCAAGCAATTAGTAATTACACTGAATTCCATCTACCGCCATGATGATGCCGACTCGTATTACGAATCTGTTTGCCCTCGTCGTATTCGCAGTGACAATTTCATCCTTTATTCGAGAAGGATCGGCTTTGACGAGGCCGTACTCGGTCAAACTCGTCAACAACGGATATGAAGATGTGGTGATTGCTATACACGAGGACGTTCCCGAGGACCAGAAACTGATAGATGAAATTAAGGTATACTACTTTTCTTTTTTTGGGCCTTTTTCATTTTGAATAAAAACTGTAATTAATTAGGATCATACCAACAATAATTAAGTTGGATGATATCAATGTACATAGTGGACGATTTTTTATCACGCTCTGTGCCTTTATGCATTCTTTTCCATTTACATAAATCGATTTTTTTTTTAAGCCGCAAACTGCCCGACTGACCACGACCCGGACAGTACTCGACCGAAAAAATCTCGCATAGTCGGGCAGTGTGCGTGTGCTTAAGACCACGACTGTTCGAGATTTTCCGGCCAGGTTCATGTCGCGTCGGTTTTCAAACGGGAAAACTGAACAAGTAGCATATTACGACTTAAACTGCACAGTTTAACAACGACCAAAAACAAACAAATTAACAAAATTAATATAACCAATCACGGTTTACCAGTAAATATGAGCTCCGGGCAAACAGTCGTTGTGTGCGCTGATCACGCGGGTCACTGTGCTGGCCGGAGTCAATTGTAAGTCAACTGGATGTCACGACAGTCGAGAACTAGGTGACGACGGTCGAGTTAAGTCGGGTTGTGATCATTCGGACATTACGAATCGCTGTCGGCAGTGGTTTTGATATATACCTATATTTCACTGCCCCATCCCAACCCTCCCCCACCCCCTCCCTATCCCCCTATCCGCCCTCCCTACCCCCTCTCCACCCCCATCCTATACTTAATGGCTTTATTAATAGTTGCCCGTAAAGAGCAGAACAAGAAGATCAAAACCAAGTCAAGTTCTTGTCATTCAACTGAAACTTGACGGTGTCTTAAAATTTATGTATACAGATAAGAGGGATGAATTTTTTATTTTACAGAAATTTCTCGATATTCCGTCGTCTACAAATGCATAATAACATTTTCTCTTGTAAAGTCATAGCCCAATACATGCATCTTTCACTACTTTTTTTGATATAATATTTTTATAAGTATTAAATATACGCATCTGCCACTCGGGAGAAAGCTAAATACAGCTTTCTCCCGAGAAAGCTCGGGAGAAAGCTGTAGTTGCGTACATACTGTGCTGCGGTCAGTTTTCAGACCATGGGTTTTCAAATCTATCGAAACCTATGTTTGCGGCCATCTTAAATACTGGCTAGTTCGTCGTAAGCACAAACACACCGCCCAACTCTCCCACCTTTTTTGCGTTGCGATGGAAGAGTTGCGTCGGTTCGTACTCCGTGTGCGGCAATTTATTATCCTCTCTTTATTATTCTCTCTTTATTTCCGCAAGATGATAATACAAAAAAAAAAAAAATACATAGAAGAAAGTACAGAAGCATCAAAATGTTGAAGAATACATACAGTCATCACAAGAACAATCTTATTTACAATGTAATTATCACTGCGGGGGAGACCTGGCAGAAGCAATGCTTATATTAATTCCAGGCCACCCTCTATACTTAATTAATTGATTTACTTATTACTAAACTTTAACGTATTTAAATCCCACCCACCCCAAAAGAAGAAGAAGAAGCCGGGAGAAAAAAAAAAAACAACGGTGAAAATTGACAGCCTCTCAAATTTCCTTATTAGTTATCATTATACTCGTTACATATTCCGTTTCTCTTCTACTGTTTTAATAATTTATTTCACTCTATCTATCTATCTATCTATCTATCTATCTATCTATCTATCTATCTATCTATATATATATAAATGATCTATAACTTTTCACTGCATTCTCTGACAAAATTTATAGAATATTTGGAAATGCAAAAAAAAATGAGATACGATTACTTCTTTAATTTGCAATTTTAGTCATCACATTTTCTTCCTCCATTGTTTTGATTTATTTATTACAATAGAACCCTATAAGAATCGTCATGTAAACAATTTTTAATATTGTAGCGAATGTTCATCGATGCCTCACCATACCTGTACGAAGCTACCAAAAAGAGGATATTCTTTCGACACGTGACCATCCTGGTACCAATGACATGGAACGACAACGCCCTCTATGTCAGTCCATTGAATTTCACCTTTGACACCGCTGATGCTATTGTTGCCACCGAAAATCCTCGATTTTCTACCGGTAACTCTGCTCTAACAGTTCCACATTGCAAGCATTTTGAAGGATGCGGGAAACAAGCGGCGTACATCCATTTCTCGCCATCTTTTTTAACGGATGACAATAGAGAAATTTATCACGGAAATACAGGTATTTTGTTTCAAATATACCATGTGTGTCGAAACTTAACATGTTTTAAGTTGCTATTGTCTGATCATTTCATCGTTTTCTCCAAATATAAAGAAAAAGAACCCCTCCCCTCCCAAATAAGTACAAAAAGCCAAGATCCTGCTTAATTGAACAATATAATTCCTGAATTTCGTCAAAATGTGAAAACGACAATTTCCAGTAAAACAAAATTGCTTAAATATGCACGCAGGTAGTTTTAAATTTCGATGCCCCCTAATTTGCATGACAAAGGAATCTATTTGGCAACAACCAATGACAGTAGGGGGCAAGAGTCAAGTCGGGCCAGAGAAGCAATTGCTTCACTCCCGGATCTTATTTCCTTCCTTATTGAGTCAATTTTGAAAATAAGAATACAATCTTCTTAATTCCCATATTTCCATATTTTGCGTATATGCATAACTTATGCCAACCGAGAGCAGAGGATATGATATCGTAATGGCTATTGAGCTCATTCTGTATTTGTTTAGTTTTCTTTAAAACATTGAAATCATTCTGTATACAACAGAGGAAAGTTACCAATTTATACCTAAACAAATATGTAATTTGATGAAAAAATCAATACAGAGACTATTGGCAGCTATATTTGCATATGTAAACAATAAATATATATCACATTTTACGGATGGATGATACTCAAAAAGATTATAATTGAAAATTATAACATTTGCAAAATATCTATATACAACAATGACATCACAGACTACATGCTGTGATCCACTTGCTGGAGTAGTTGAAGGTTTTGACCTATCAATATAATATTAGGTATAACATTCCATCAATCACATCTTCGTGCTAGTACCAAGATATATAGATGTGTTTTTTTTTCTTCTTTAAATATAACAGTCATTTGGAATATTCTATAGGATGAGTTTGACATTGTGGAATGTCAAAGGAATATCTCTTTCGATTAATGATAACGTCATCAGATTGAGGCTAATTCAACTCAAATGGTTTGATTTTATTCTGATTTCGTTTTATGATTATTGACAATAAATTATTAAACCCAAAGGACGACTGCTTGTCCACGAGTGGGGTCATTACAGATGGGGTCTATTCAATGAATACCCGGACCCTATAGCCGATCCAGATTTTCAACAGTCATTTTACCACTCTCCAACTACGGGCAGATTCGAGGCGACACGGTAAACTGTTTTT
>KN888426.1:6243-18460 GCA_000934455.1 Apostichopus parvimensis | reverse complement strand
TATGCGTGTGCGTGGGTGTGTGTGTGTGCTATTTTCAAATTAAGTGTGAATTTCAGTTTGGGGCAAAATTTCCCCTTAAGTCCACGCAAAATACAGCTTTAAATTGATGTTTTCAATAATGACTAACTACTATGTTAAAGTTCTTATTTTTTTGAACTCTAGTTACTCAACTCCTTCTTATCTTTGTTCTGGTGCAATAGTTGGCGTTTTTATTATATTTTCACACTAAACCCTATTGTACTAGTGTAAAATTCAATTTCTATGGGTTAAATGAAGCAGAACGGAGTTCTTTTCAAACACTGTGACATGTTGTTTGCTTTTCTGAAAATCGGTATGGATAAGTTATTTGATTAAAAGGCGCAGGAAAAGTAGAATAGAATAAGCTTTTTCTGATTACAAGTACACGTTGAGTGTGAGTTAATGCAAGGCAATCGCTCAAAGGTACATTTATCTCTACTTGTTTTAAGTCGGTCGCGGTATAGTAAAAGCCTTTTATGTGTTAGGCAAAAAAAACATAGCCCGGCGAAACATTCGGTACGGATTCTCCGTGGTGGGCCTAGATGTTTCATTTTCCTTATTGTATCCCGGATCATTCGTTTTGAGTTCTCCGTTCATTATGGCTGACAAATATCACACTACTCGAAGTTTCAACAGGATTCGGAGGCTCACTTTCTTCAGTTTTCTTCTGTTTAGGGTTGTTAATGCAACATTTCTAGTCAGAAAGCCTAACGAGAACGAAATCATTTTTGAAACGGAAAGAATATTGTTGGAATGTACAGCGGCGAATAGCGTATCAAATCCAAAGTTTACTATTACCGATGCACAGGGTTTCGATATAGTACGAAATAATGTCTTTGTGGCTACACGGGTAGACAGCGAAGCTGCGTACACTAATACCAGTTACCAGTTATTGCTACAAATAATAATCAGTGATCAGTCCAGAAGTTCTCTTTCGTGTCAGATCTTTGGAGATGGAATTTTAGTATCCGAAGAAGCACTAACCTTGGACGTCAGATCAAGCGATGAGCCGGCTTGTGTCATTAGAAAAGAATCACCTGTATCGGTAGGAGATTATATTGAACTGGGTTGTTACCAAGGACGTGTGACAGGAGGTAATCTGGTGATTTGGCGGCAAATTAAAGGCAATGGGATGTCGTCTGAAGACCTTGCATCCACCAACTCTGGTGTGATTAATCAGTTTAAAATGAAGACGTCAGCTTCGCTTACAGTGACGGCCGAAGACACTGGCAGTGTCTTTCAATGCACAGTTATGTCCGGAAACGAACAAAGCCAATGCATGACAGAGCAGATCTCAGTAGTAGTTGATACCTTAACGGTTAACTTTTCTCTTCCCAATGCTGAACGATTAGAGGTTGGACAGGCGCGCGTAGTTCAATGCATCCCCTCTGATCTATCCGCCAGTGTAATGTGGCAACATGGGTTTGACGGAGTCGCTGATGTTCAAGTATTAGATTTTGGTATTTCGCTTCTGATCATACTATTGGAATCTTCAACTCTAACCAACGGTGTCGTTTTGAATTTTGAATGTATTGCAACCTTAGGTCAGCTTCGATCAACTGGAAATTTTCAAGTAGTAGTAGAAGTAGTAGATTTACCACTCTCTACAACATCCGTACCTATCTTCGACTCCCCTGTGGCATTCATGCCGGTCACTCCAGGACCATTAAAAGTCGGTGAGGGACAAACGGTTACTTGTATACCACCAGACCAAGCAGCCGAAGTGGTATGGCAGCATGATTATGACCAAACCACTGACGTTCAAGTAATTAGTTTTACCAGTGCGATACTTCATATTTCACTTCCACATTCTACGACACTGACCAATGGCTCCATTCTGAAATTCGAATGCATCGTAACTTTAGGAAGACGTCAGGCAAATGGTACATTTGAAATAGTTGTAGCCATATTACCCCCTTCGACATCTGTACCGGTCACGGAGCGTAAAACTACTACAACGGGTTACTATCCTTCAACGCCACCGGTTATGAATAATGTTACCATGGAAATACCAGCAACTGGCAAAACTACGCCACGGGATCAGACATCTGCAGGAGGGAGTAACGACGAACCTTCTGGTGGAAGTGACGATGATCCGCCTATGACGTTATATTTCGTAATTGGAGGGATCGTAGCAACGATTCTCATCGCGTTGATCCTTATCATTGTAGTAGCAATTTGCATAACTCACGCTAATACACCAAAGACAAAACAGATACCAGACGAGAGATCGATCAAAAACTCATCATATGAGGAGAATGATACGTATGATGACCAAGGTGAAAGATACGCGGCGGTTAGTAATCGTATCGTGTCTAGCCCGGATGTCGTCCCTTATTCTGACGTCACCAAACGTCACGTTCTTATCGACGAAGAAGAAATTTACGACGAATCACAAAACTGGAGAAATGTTGAAGACATTTAAATGTTGCAATCTGTCATTGGATACTTTTAAGTATATGAGTTACACAGACTACTGTTTTTCTTCTTAAGTAGGCCTAAATGAAAAGAATTGTTAAATAGTCGTGCATGCTAATCTCGAATATTCATTAAGAGAAGCAAGATCAATTTTGCACTTTTTTCAGTTATGAACGTGCAATATCATGGCAATTCACAACTTCTCGACTTAAACATAAGCATAACTAACTATATACGTGACATATGCTATACCCAAGCGTCAAATGTAATCCAATATTACAGAGACAATATATGTGTGGTCGATAAACACACACTGCTCGCCAAAAATAAATTATTCTCTTAATTAGGACATATCAGATATGTTTAGTTTTGTTTACTAGCGATAACAGAGGTGATATTTCAACACTGTGTGACACTGTGTAGATACTCGCGTAATGGCCTCTGCCAAATCAGTGCAATGACTCATGGAATTTCTATTCAATATATAAAAAGGCTTGTACGCTTGAAAACCACATATTTCTCCTGTTATATGTATTTCGCTATTTGCAATGGTGTGTAGACAAATTCTAAAGGCATTTACCATCAACAATGCATTGTATAGCGACAGTCTGTTACCTGTTCGTAATAACAAATGCCATTAGAAAAGTATACCTTTAGGCCTATGTGTAAGTAACTGCAATGGAGGGGGTGGGGTTGGGAGGAGGGGGTGTGTACTGTAGGTAATTATATATAATCTCACTCCCCCAAAAAGACAAGTAAATTTGTAAAACTGAAACTAATAACAATCACAAGATTAACAAAAGCTGAGAGTGAAATCAATCAAAATTAAGCTATTGGCATCTTTGCTGATTAAAAAGTGATTGTCTTATTAGTTGTAACTGGATTATGACTTCATGATCCGGAGAAATCCTTGGGTTATGCTTTTGTTTGCCAACATTTGTAGAGCTAAGTGTTTCTTTTTGTTAGATGCAGTGTCAAGTGGGCTGAGGTCATATTATGTCTGTAATAATTTGTAAATAATTGTAAAATTGTAATAATATAGACACCGTTTTAGTCTATCAGTATCGCGTAGACTGAGATTGTGTTCCTAAATGCACGTCTTCAACTTTCAAAAGCATCAAAGTTGTAAAGACAAAGATAATATTATTTTTACATGTACGAAAACTTCCGAAAAGAGGGACAGGATTTCAAACCTTTCATCGCTATATAGAAAGCCGTTTTCCTTTAACTTTTAGTTTAATGGTATTAAGTAGTATGTCTTCAACATATTATAGCTCATGAAAATACATCTAGTACTCATAATATATAATTAATAAAATCATAATAATAATTAAAAAAGACAATATTGAGTATTAGACAGCATATAATACCATTATTATTAGGTCTATTGTCTGATTAGACCATTAAACAGGTAATTATATTTTATCTTGCTATCTTTATTCATACCTTATTTCATCGGTGATCCATATCATAATCATTTGCATTTTGAGATATGCAAAACACTATAGCTTTTCTGTTTTGTTTTATAATCATACTAATAATCAGCAGTTAGTTTTACGACGCTTAAGCGACCATAAATGAGGGAGAAACTTTTTAACTAAAATTTGGAATATTTTCAATTTAGAAAGTCATTTTAGATTGGAAAACCTTAGATTGCTATTGGATGAAAAACCCACCTACTATTACTATTGACCGACCGGGTATCGAACCCGGAACCTCCTGATTTGCTAAGCCTCATCGCTTCAAATGCCACCGCCTTTATCCACTCGGCCACAGCACTTCTATTAAGTATAAAAAATCAAAAAGTGCTTGATTCCACATGACTGAAATTATTTACTAAGCGAATATTGAAAGTAAACAGCTGTTAAAATGTATGAGACATTTCGGTAAATATATAAACATTGATTTATTGCCTTGAAAACAAATACTATTTACCAAATATTCAAGAATATTGATGAAATAAGCATATATGTTCAAGTGAGGAAATCAATCAATATATGTGTAATTTATGCTTGTTTAATATGCCGCCTTCACTTTATATGAATTTCTTTTTAACTATTCATGGGTAAATCGGCAACACATTTTGAGAATTGGGTGACCACTATATTTTTATGTCGAAATACTTTATTAGGTAACGAAAATCGAATGATAGTATTAAGGCATCGATTTTTATACTGTAGTGATTTAATTTTTTGCAATGGCTTTTTGTTCTCAAAGATAACTTCTTGCTTATGCTTCGCACAAAATTGTACATTTTATATATATTTTATGCAAATGATTATTAACTTAAGTGTTTCAAAATTATGTTTAACATTACTCATTTCTACGGTTACCTTTGTTGTCTGTATTGCATTTAAACCTGAGACGGTTTTTTACTCTTTCAAATGCATCACTTATTGTTTATTTTCTCCAATGCCTTTACACGAATGCTTTTATCTATGCAATATTGTATACGTTCTCTTAAAGATATATTCTGTTGGCTAAAATTGAATACAAACTGGCTGGAAATGTTCTGCTTATGTACGTCAACATCACATCGTCTAAAAATTTTGTAATGGCGAAATTATTAGTATATTAAATTTATTTTGTGTAGGCATCTGGCAACAGCAAAATAAATGACGTCATACACGACAAATATGCTGACAATGTTTTCTGTTTTAGTGTGGACCATTTACCCACAGAGGAAGCTAACAATTTGTACAATTAATTTGTATTGTAAAGACAAAGAACGTCGACAGCTAAGCAACAACAACAACAAAAAGGTTTCTATTTCAAGGAAAATTGTACCAAGAAATATTAGAAAAAGAAAGTAAAGGGTTCTAAGAACGGCTGTCAAGATGGCTTCACAGACTTTATGTTCCTATCATGATCCACTTCGTGGAGTTAGGGAGGGTTTAGTTAGTCTAAACAGATAACGTTCAACCAGTCAAATTTTCGAGGGAGGGACAAAATATTGAGATGAGGTTTTTCAAATAACAGCTTAAAATATAATATATTTTCCAGTTAAGACAAGTATGTGTTACATTGTCAGACACCAGTAAAAAAAAAAACAATTTAAGTATTTAGCAGACACAGCGACGTTGTCCTCCATTTTATGATGAGTTGACGAAATACCAAAGCTAAGCTTTACCATCCCTGTGTCCCGTTTATAGTGCACATTCCCTTTAAGAACGTAAAGTTACAGTTATAGGAATAATGGTATTATATGCAAACTACAAAAGTTGACAGGGAAATAATCAATATTTGTGGGCGAAAATCATTTTCTTTAAAAACTCAAACTTGCAGAATAGCGAAACAATTTTGACCATCCGCATGGTGCATATGAAGTATCCGAGTTTGTATGGATATTTAAATCAACATCAACAGAAATCATTAAATCAACCAGAAAAGCGAATTAAATCTTTCATAATGTCAAAAAAAAGACATTCATATCATCCTACAGTTTTCTGTGCAGAGGGCATGTTTAGTATGTAATACGACCAGTTATAGTTACTTTATACTGCATTGTATTGGAATAGGCTAGCTAACTCCTACAACTGCAAAATATCGACATTATAAATATTATATAAAACGTATAGGCCTATATCCCGTTCAGTGTTCAGAATTCAACATTTGTCATAGTTCATACATTAATTGTATACACACCTTGCAATCATTGGGGTTTTTTTGTTTTTTTGTTTCTTTGTCTTTTTTTTTTTTAGTTTGAAAAATAGGATCAGTTCCATTAGTTTAGCTGTTCACTAAAAACCGTTATATTAACTTCCTCATGATATTTAACGTTTATGACTATGAATATGACTAAATACAAAAGCGACGTGCACAATTTGTTGAACCCAGCAGTGGCCCCGTCATTGTATTCCTTTGCTTTGCTGTATAAGACTATACAATGGTGCACTATATCGAGTTTACATATGGCAAACTGCACGCTGCCAATACTGTACCGTCTGTGTAAGTGTTACAGGTAGCAGAATGACAAGCAGAATCTATAGACGGAACTTCCCACAAACCAGCATATGACTTTCGACATAAACTTCAGCCATCGACATTGTTGACATACATATTCTTTCAGGTAGTATCGTGAGGGACTGTTGTGTGTTAGGACTACAAGGATAACTCGTCAAACTTTTTGCATCTAGATTCAACGTACGCGGTTGCATCGTTTTCTAGATCTTCCGGATTCAAACTCAGTGTTATATGTTATTATTATATTGGATTACCACAATGGTTAAACTAGATGAAAGCTCCAGTAGGATTTTCAGTGCCATGTTCTTAATCGTTCTCTCTGTTCAACGGTTTCGCGTTACAGATGGGACGTTTGTAACGAACTTGGACCCTGACTTGAACGAGATCCTTTTTGAAACGGAAAGAATAACATTGACGTGTTCGGCAGAAAGTACCATAGTAAATCCATCGTTTGTTATCATGGATAAACGAGGATCTGATGTGGTGAGAAATAATGCATTCGTGTCTACACCTGCTAACAGTGGTGTAGTGTACTTTGAGATGAACGGTTACACAATAAACCTGCAAATTGAAATCACCGATGATAGCAGAAGTTCTTTTACGTGTCGGATCTTTGACGATGGCAATTTTGTATCTCAAGAAGAAATCAACTTTGACGTCAGATCAAGAGATGAGCTGGTTTGCCTGTTGAGCACAGGGCCAAATGTAATGGTCGGTGATAATCTTGAAGTGGGATGCTACCAAGGTCATCCACAACCAGCTACATCGGTAGAATGGAGACAAACGAAAGTCAACGGAATGACAGATGAAGATCTTCCATCTATCACCTCCGCTTTAATAAATCAGTTTAAGAGAAAGACGTCAGCTTCGCTGACTGTGACTGCTGAAGACAATGGGAGTATATTTCAATGTACAGCAACTGCTTCGGGTGGAACGCGGCAGTGTACGACGGAGGTAATCTCGATAGTTGATGACATCACCGTGAGTTTTGTTCCATCCAATGCAAGAGGGCTATTGGAGGTTGGACAGACGCAAGAGGTTAGATGCATTCCTTCCGTTTCAACTGCCAGCGTTATGTGGCAACACGATTACACAGAGAGCGAAACTGTTACAGTAGTTCCTCTAGATAGTTCACTACGGATCATGATCAAAAAGCCAACAGGTCTAAGTGATGGTGCTATTTTGAGTTTCGAATGCACTGCAACCTTGGGTTCGCTTCGAGCAAGTGCTACCTTTGAGCTGGTAGTAGATTTAGTACATTCTACAACCAAATCACCGTCTCGCACCACGTCCAAGACAAGTGAGGAAGTTTCTGAAGAAACTGAAGAAACTGAAGAAATGGGTCCTAAAAACGGAGATTCGGATGGAGGTATCTTCGATTCATTTATCACTTTATATCTTGTGATCGGGGGAAGCTTGGCAGCGATTCTGATCATCGTGATCATAATCATTTTAATCGCAATTTGCAAAACTCACACTAATACACCAAAGACAACAAAAAAACGAGATGAGAGATCGATCGATAACATATCATATGTCGAGGATCATACAGATGATGACACAAGTGTAACTTACACGGCGGTTAGGAAAGCAAATCCCGCTCGTGTCGTGTCTAGTCCGGATGTCGTCCCTTATTCTGACGTCAACAAACGTCACGTCCTTATCGACGAAGATGAAATTTACGACGATTCACAAAATTGGTGGAAAGCTGAAGAGATTTAAAAAGGGATTTGTGGCTGCCACATGGATTGAAAGTAACAATTATACGTTATACACAGAATCATTTGAATACACTAAACAGACGAAATTGTCTGTGAGCACAAATTTAAGCACATCTATACTGCAAACGCATTATGTTATTTACTATAGGAAACTTTACAGAATAGCTCATAAGACCTGCGTCCTGGCAAATTCCACTGATTCTTTTATAATTTGGTAACAAGCATATATATCGTTGGTATTTTTGTATATATATTTTTTTGCCTATAGAATCGATGACATCATACCAGTAATATAAATAATTGCATTAATTTGGTTTGATATGATATCGGGCAAATAAAGAAGGATATCAACATCTTACTATTAATACTGCAGATATTTTGGTGCAGATATAAAGTGTTTGGATTTGATATCAACATATGCTGCAATCGAGGTCTGTGACCAGGCATCCCGAGTGTAAAGCATGGTCATTTCGGTACCTACGTACTACTACTTAGCACACTTTGCGGTCAAAATGCATACCATGTATTACTGTAATCGGTCAGGATAACCATATGGCCATAAATTGATAGAGCTATTTCTAAATATATCAATAATGAAAACATGTTTGATTAGTTATCTGTATGTAGTTTAATAAACCATACACTGGTATCACTTGATGTAGATTATGGCTGACTATATTCATCTCTAAATCTAATATGATATGCAATCATAATAAAACTATTACTATAGTATCATGTGTTTTCCATATTCTATGAGACGTTCCTTATAACACCGACGTTTAATGTAAAGTTTAACAGATAAGAATATGCAATAAAGCCTGCACCAATAATTGGGTGCTGACCATAAGTTGTTTCATCACAGTTTTTAACAAATTAAAAGACTATACTATTTACAAACGTTTTTGAAAATTCCAAATGTTGAGTCTTTTGAAATTTGTGTTCCGAATAATTAAGCATTTTCTCAAACTACTAATATGTGAAAAAGAAGAAATAGTATTGTCTTAGGTCCTGGGCCCTCTCTTTGCTTAGTGAGTGTTATGTCACTTAGTATCAAGTAAAAATCGATAGTATGGGTTCTATAGTGGCGTAACTCAACTGTATGATTCGACTTAACTGTGGACGTAAGTACAGCATGTGTAGCAGACATTGTCACTATAGTAATAATTGGTTAAAGACATTGAAGACTCGCCCCAAACCTCGTGCGGCCATCTGAAAAAGTTAACTTTCTGTTGCTTGCAAGTGACGTTTTGTTTGTGTCGCTACAAAATGCAGACAGAAATGAAACGCTGTATCGTTTGTATACTGTGCTGTGGGTATTGACCGCATCTGTATGTACTGACTGTACACAAGTGTCTAATTACCGACGGTAGCAAGCTGTGTGTGTGTATTTTCTGGGATCGATGGTGGTGTTTAACACTTTTGTTACACCTCATTCGAAACTAGATCAGATTACCTAGGTCAGATTTCTTTTTGCGCAAGTCTTCACACCTTTTAAGTACCGTCATCCACTGCACAAATTAAGAATATCATTATAATATGATACAATGTTCTGAAGAAGACATTTCCACCGTCATTCGTCAATGAAAACCTCTTCTCAATGTCTTCTTCCTTACTTATTATAGTTATAATTGTTACAAATTTTATCGCCAGAAATCGATCACAGTGTTTGGTTTACCTTTAAGGCAAAAATTACATTTCCTTCAACAATATATCTGTTCATCCCCCCCCCCCCCAACCCCACCCTCAATTGAAATGCGAAACAGTCGGGTAGTATTCTTACCTGCTTCTTCTCGTGATAACTGGTGTCGCTCTTTTGCATCAGTAACAAACGTTATAATATAGCGCCATCTCTTATTCCGTATTGAAAGTACGCTATGCTTTTGTTATTTTCGACAGGAAAGATGACGAATTTGCGTAAACTAAATATATATGCTTATCCCTTACTTTGCTCTTACATTGGAATTTTAATTATCAAGACTTGCTTCCTTCATACTTTCAATACATTTTTTTCCTTATTACACGACAGAATATTGTAACAAAAAAGCAGGTGGGAGGGGCAGGGGAACAAATCCGTAAAACCAAAACAACAAGATGAACTTGAATTTCAAATATTAAGCGCGGCATTATATGCGGTGATAATTTTATAGAAGTTGTAAACTTTTGCATAATTTGTAAGTCTTTTGATATCCTTAGAATATAATAGTAAAAAATAAATACCCTCGAAATATGAAATATTTCGAATTATGAAAAATTGTATCTCAATTTATTGGGACAAGTTAAATAAGGATCGCTCATGATATGTCCTGCTAAGCAAGCATAGGAGGCGGCAGTCTGAGAGGGTTCCATCTAGGACTGGGGAGGAGGAGGGGAGGGATGAGGGAAAACCTTCGAAGGGCAGTGGTAATATGTAGCTTTTTTTGTGAGAAAGCAATCCGAAAAATCCAATCAAATTGTCCCAACATTAATTTGTGCTTACATTTACAAAAATCGTTATTTATCAGCTTGAGAGAAATATAATAATTTTAGAACTGCCTTATTTATTTCAAATTCGCTATTTAACAAGCACATCTCCTGATTAATAAATTTATAAGTTTAAACGAAACTCCAAAGTGTTCCTTAAATTATACTTAACATTTCGTATGTTATATTTAGCATTGTAAACGTATTCCTTCAAATATATACATCATTTCGCGTACGTTCTGGATAATCTGTAGTTTTATCAGACTCGTTTGCGTACAGATTGTGTTGCTATAGTGTTGTTGTTTGCATCAACCTGTTTCTCTTTTCCACTAACTGCTTTTACACTTCTTGTGAGCAAGAATACATGAAATACTCGAGTAATAAATATCAACCAAATATACAGTACGGCCGGTACAGAACCTAACAGGAGTGCTCACAATTTGTTATGACATTTACAGCATACAAAATGGTCTAGCCATATTTATGACAGAAGGTGTTTTTTTTTCTCTCTTCTTGTGTAGTTCTTATCTGTGTCGCGAGCTGTTGCCCCCAGTTACATAAGAGGTATAGTTGATAACAGACGATTGTTCGGCTCCATTAAGAATCCTTGATGTACATATTCCTGTGTTGTTCCACATTGCGCTGTATAGGTCACTTGGTCAAAATGATGGGCAGTGCCGTATGAAGGGCGGAGACAACGGGGCCCCGGACCGGGCTCCCTACAATGTTCGTATAAAGATGGGAGGTACGATATATGGGTGTATCGTAAACGATTGGCACTATATACACGAGTTTGACCGCGATCTGAATGTGTTAACATGATATTATACCATACTGTACAGGAATATCAAACACTGGTGCTGTATGGGCATGATAGGCTTACAGTACGATAGCTGAACTTTTTAAAGCTCCCACTGTAATAGCCTATAGACGACCACGCAATATCAGATCAGTGCTGGTTCGAACTACCCTCCCCCCACCCAGTGATAAGCCTGATAGTGGAAAAATCACTTGCAACAAACCTAGATGCTTGGTGTGCACACACCTCGACCCCTCTCCCGCTTTCCTCCACATGGCCTCAGCCACCACTCTGAGACCTGGTAGATTTGGTTGCGACTCAGCCAATGTCATCTACCTGCTATATTGTTCTAATTGCCCCCAGGTCACCTATAATGGCGAAACCAGCACTAAGTTCAGGCTTCAGTTCAATAACCACAAACTAAGCATCCTTAAGAACAACCCATGTTTCCCTGTTGCAGAACAGTTAAATCTTCCTAATCACAGCCTATCTGACCTGAAATTTGTTATTCTCCACGGCTTCTTCTTAAAAACTGCACAGGAAAGAAGCAACCGGGAATTGGAAACAATTATACGCCTCTATACACAACAATGGGCTCAACAGAGATCTCTCTTTTATGAGTATCCATGCTAAGTTAAATCCTTATAAGGTCTAGTTTCTTCCATTTTTTCATCGCATTCCTGCTACTGAAGAAGAGCTGTGATAACGCTCGAAATATTTTGTAACTGATTTAACGTTTTAAGCAATAAAGTTGGAAATGAAAGTATCATTTTTTCCCCCTTTTTCTCTTTTGGATATATTTACTTTCCAACACACGCCAACAGACATGTCTATATAT
>KN888425.1:8947-22230 GCA_000934455.1 Apostichopus parvimensis | reverse complement strand
AATCGGAATCGGTACGATTATGAAAAAAATAATCGGTAATCGGTATTTTCTGTTATGCATAATCGTTTGAACACTACTATGTTGTACGCCTACAGTATGTGGTGAACATGTTGAAGGGCTATGTTGTAGGCTTAAGGAATGTTGTGAACATGTTTTGGGCCTACGGTGTGTGATGAACATGTTAAAGGGCTATTTTATAAGCTTAGATGATGTGGTCAACATGTTTGAGGGCATATGTTGTAGGCTTACAGAATGTGGTGAACATGTTGTGGCCCTATGGTATGTGGTGAACATGTCAAAGGCCTAGAGTATGTGGTGAACATGATTGAAGGCATATGTTGTAGGCCTACATTATGTGGTGAACATGTTGTAGGTTTATGCTGTAGGCTTACAGTGTGTGGTGAACATGTTGTAGGCCTACGGTATGTGGAGAACATGTCAAAGGTCTAGAGTATGTGGTGAACATGATTGAAGGCCTATGTTGTAGACTTACATTATGTGGTGAACATGTTGTAGGTTTATATGCTGTAGGCTTACAGTATGTGGTGAACATGTTGTAGGACTACGGTATGTGGAGAACATCAACAATATAAACCATTCAGACTATTTGAAATGAACTGATTTTCAATATTGTGGTCGATATCTACCACATCACGTTTTAATTACAATTTTAGCTTTGGCCTTGATTCTTTTATGTAAATTAGGTCTTAGGGCTCATTTGTAACATATATTCAATGAAAACAGTTGTAAGGCCTATAAGTACTCTTTGGTTTAAACTTTCATAGCACCAGATTTTCCAAAGCAACATAATTATAAACCAAACAAATTTTTAGGATTTTCAACATTTGTTGTGACGTCCATAGGTTGATAGGATGCAGTAAACTAACGACCAACTACTTCAAATATTGAATCAAGTGGATGACAGGGCATTTCACTATTTGTGCTCTTGACCATAAGTATGACTCAAAAGTTCATCATAATTGCACTTGCTTATACTTGTTAATATGCAATGGTTGCCCTTAAACTCTGATATTTATTTATAATCGATTGAGATGCAAATGGATTGCCAGGCACTGAGTCAAGTTTGAAGTGAAATCGTCAACTTACTGGTTATACTATTAGAGAGGGGGGGGGGGGTACATTAAAAGGAGCTATATAGAAAAAAAACAATTACTAGTTGAAAAATAAAACTCCTAGTGGCATTCTGCTTAAAATTATTGTTGTTGACTATTGGCTAAGGCCGGATACTATATATATCAGGAGCAATAACCGTATCCAGGACAATTTGTTGGCAAATAGTGATTACAAAAGACTTTTGTTAAAAGGCAATTAAATATTAGATTCGTTCAGAAAACTGGAATCTCTCTTTTTTCTAGGCCAAGTTCGAATCAGCTATTACTTTTTGCTTCAATAGTGCTCAAACAAAATTGTCAGTGATTCGTCACCACCCCCATCATGCATACCAAACTGCTTAGGTAAACATCCCAGTCATATCCTGTAAATTATATCAGGGAGTGTCAACTCCCTGTTTTCCTTTCTTTCTTTTATGTTGCCTCGAAGTGAGTAAAAACCACTAAATACAAGGTTCGTGCAGCTTTGCACTGAACACAACAAGACTTATATTGTAATTTTCCGGTCGGTCGAGAGTAGTAAGTAGTAAAGTACAGTATAAGCCAAATCCTGTTTATGGGTGAGTGGATACTGTTAGTTGAAGTAGTGTGGAAGAAGGTTATTTTTTAGTTGTATTACTTCTGGTAACAAAGTAACCTCTGCAATCGGAATCGGTTTGGAATGTAATGTAGCAATAACAGTTACTTCACATCGGCCAGAACTATTTCTATGTCAGGTCTATGTGAGTAATATCAATAACATCCCCTAGACATAACTCTCACATTGTTTGGAGACTACCTGAGTGGATGACTTGTGGACCTATGAAGTCAATAAAGTTCACTCCCCCAACCCCCCCCCCCCATCCTTATTTTATAGCCTTTTGGTAAAGCAAATCAAAGTATTCTGGAACCCTACATAAGTAAGTGTTGAATAAATATGGCTAGTTTACATGATAGAGTTTATTCTTCTTGAGCAGATTATGTTGTAGTGTAGCACCACTCCACCGCAGCAAGTGGTTGTTTCGTATTGTAGTAAACTGTCTTCCCCAGGCTAGCAAAAAGTACTATTGAACTTGCAGCTCTGCCACTGGCCTGCATGGCCGGCCTCTGTGTGCGAAATATCACCAGAGCCTGCTGTATGTCACGTCTAAATCTCAGTGCGAAGGCTCGGGCGAGTGAAACTCGACCATAATTTTTGAGAGATTTGCAACTCTTGCTAAGCAGCCCAGTAGCGACTTCTGTGCATTTGGGTATGCAACTGCATTGGTAGTACCGGATTCATTCAGGAATAAACGGGAGTCGTCCAAGTCTAATTCGTGTATGAATATTCATAGGGGTTTGAGTAGACCCTGTAGAGGTGATCATTCATCAGATTCTTGCATATTTTAATTTTGGCATCTCAGTGTATGTAAAGTATATACACAAGATATGTACAAAAAGCTGATGTACTGTATATATATAAAATATGTATTATGTATATAATATATAACTTATATATATATCTATATATAAATATATATATTTATATATATGTCACCAAAACAGAACTAGTATTGTTCGAAACGGGTGACAAACACCTACAGTGGAATTACGACCTTCCTTGCCAATTTCAAACCTCTGGATATACAATCAGCGTCCATAGCCTAGTGGTTAGGGTGTCCGCATATAAAGCGGGAGGCCCAGGTTTCAATCCCGGTGGAGGCTGGAAGTTTTTTCACTGTTCTGGATTTTCCAACTCACTACGATTTCAATTAAATATATAGCTATATATATTTAAATATATATAAATACCAGCGAGACCAGCCAGAGTTTCTGACAGTTAATCAATAATTGTTTTTCTTTCTTAATCCACACAGAAATCTAACAAAGGCAGCAACATGGCTAAACCGGGTCATGAACCGGCCAGACAGACCAGCAGCGGGGGTCACATAATACCAGCCTCCTCCCTGGACATACTCGACAGAGAACTTGGAAGGGGGGAGTTTGGCAAAGTTATGCAGGGAATATGGACCAATTCTGAAGGCCAAAAGGTAAGCTGCAGAAGACTAACTATTTTCTTTAATTTTAATAGTTCTCAGTGCCTTAATTCACAAAAGGGATGAGTATTTTTTGGGAGGAAATTTGTTGCATGGTGGGAGAAAGGAGAATTTTTTTGGGGGGAGGGGGGGGGGTAGGTTTCTGTTGCCTATTGCATTTGAAAGTATTTTGTCAAGTGCAATGGAGTCTTAACAACTCAGGAACCTGCACACTGTAGGCTTGTATGTGGCTTTACTGACATTGAGGAGAGAGTACCGTAACGTGTGCGATTTTGCTTGGTCCGAAAATTTTCTAGCAGTGGCAGACGTAATATTGACAATCATCTTCAAAAGCCTGCTGTTCTGAAGCAGACAGTACCGTCCTTCTTTCAATTTTACCATAATTTTTAATTTCAATCCCATTTGGCTCAAAATTTAATATTTCTCTTTATAAATGACATATTGTACAGATTGAGAGGGGGAAATGGTTGAAACTTCTTCAGAGATATTGATCCTTAAATACTGTTAGAGTCTGCATGGTTATTATGATTATTGCAATTTTCCTTATTTTCTGGAACTGGAAGGGGGAAAAAAATTGATTTGAAGAGGGCAGAACCCTGGCTTGGAATGTAGATGATGATAAAGTCCCTGGTTGTGAAACTAAATCCATCAGGCATCATTTCCAGAAGGATGAACGCTACGGCTCTCTTTGAATGAGTTTTTGTATAAATGTAAAGTGTTTTTGGTAAAAAGAGCAGACTATAAAAATATGCTAAGAGGATAGGATCAAGAAGGATAAGAAGGCAGCTAAAAGCACCCTGCCACCCCCCCCCCCCAATAAGAAGATTACTGACATGAGTACAAAAAGCAGCTTTATATTAGGTTTTGATCTGTTACTTTTCACATGCTTTATAATGTGTGTCTGCACTCTGCAAATGGAAACCACATACTGACTTTAGTTTATCTGTCACAGACAGAACAAAAATGAGTACAAAGTGATGTTTTTTTTTACCTAACAACCTAGTCAGCCAGGTATTAAAGGATTTTCAGACATGCTATTGCTGGATAGAATTATTTATACTGTGATAATGAATATTTAAAGTAGTAGTAGTTAAGACCACCTCATAAAGTGAAATAAGGAATTTTCAGCTCCCACCAAAGTTGAGGTACAGTGGCCAAGTTTTGTGATGTTGCATGGGACCAACAACGTTTGCCTTTATTCGTGTGCGTAGACTTAGGTGCATCTGCTATTAATATATTATATTAAAGGATTAAGGAACGGTAATTTATGGATCTACTATGAAAAAATTTGATGCTACCTGGCCGATTTCATCCAATGTGAAATTGTTGTATTAAAGCTAGGTTCAGTATATATTCTGAGCACTGTTGTTAGGTTGGCTAGTTGCAGCCTCAACTGTGAAAGTGTCGTAAATTAGGCTCAGTATATCTGAACATGGTTGTTAGCTAGGCTAGTTGCAGTCTCATCTGTGAAAGTGTTGTAAGCTAGGCTCCTCACATCTGAGCACTCTTGTTAGCTAGGCTAGTTGCAGCCTCATTTATGAAAGTTATGTAAGCTAGGCTCTATTTATCTGAGCACTGTTGTTAGCTACGCTAGTTGCAGCCTCATCTGTGAAAGTGATGTAAGCTAGGCTCTATTTATCTGAGCACTCTTGTTAGCTAGGCTAGTTGCAGCCTCATTTATGAAAGTGTTGTAAGCTAGGCTTAAACAAGAAAAGGTATCGCAAAGTCTATGCTGACAGCTGGGTTGTTAAAATCAAACTTCATCTCAAAATAATCAACTACAGTGTAAAAATCTTGCTTCCTTTCTTAGAACGAAGGGGGGAAAAAAGACTTGATTGTAATTGGAACTTTTGCTTGTAAATATCTGTTGTTATTACAAATCAAATTAATATTTGCTTTTAGCATAAAACCCCTAAACCTTTTCGGGAAATCAATTTTGATGTAATACAGATAACAATACAGCTTTTATATTTCCTGAGGTGAGTAATTGTTGGGATGTGTGGGTGGGTGATAGAACCTTACCACCAAACCGTCTGTTACCAAGTATCATTTGATCAGAGAGACCACTGTTGTTGCCCATGGATGAGTCATTTCGTGTAGACTTTTATGTACTTATTTGGTAATATTAAAAGATTCTTTTAAATGGATAGATCATTTGATTGTTTTACCAGGTTTGAAAAAAATTCTCTTGAGGTTAAAGGAATTATTTAAGAAGTCAAACAGGGGAAGTAGAAATGGTAAACCAGACATTTGGAAAATTGCCAGAAAATATGGGGGCACAGATGATGACCTATTGTAGGTACCTGAGTGGTTTCTGGTAAAAAATCTGTGATCATTAAAACAGACTTATGTAGGATTCTGTGCCTTGGACAACTTCCATCCAATCTTACCGAGGAAAGCATTGTATAGCTCCAAATTATGCAAAACTTTCAAGACCACCAACGTGTAGTGAACTATGATCCAAAGAATCATATTTTGTTGTCCTGCTAATTAATAAAAAAAGGCGGTCCTCCCCAACAAAATAGTTAGAAAAAACTCAGACATGTATATATTTTTTTTTCCCTGGAATTTTTGTGCATTATCTGAAACTCTAATTACAGTTTTGTGTACTACATTAGTTCATGACAAAATTGAGGTCATTTGACTGTGATATGTCCTTCTCCCAAGGGTTTTAAATCCCTGCCTTTTAGAAATGTTTGTAAGAGAGAATTTCTTGTCTAGGTCATATCCCAAAGGGGATATGACATAAAACAGTATTTAAATTAGATGGAAGAAGATTGATCCACTTTGCTGTCTGCCAAAAAGTAACCTTCTGATGTGGTTAGAAGACTTGGCAATCAAAGGAGACATTTGACTATATTTGTTTCAGCTACTGGAATCATACCCACTCATTCAAAGGGATCTTACTCATTTTAGATAATATATAGTAATGAAGTGTTAGAATGAAAGATTGTAGTACAATGTGGTTTGTGGCTGGCTTCACTTTAGGTTAGTTAATCTAGTACTTTTCCAAGGGGTTCGGAAGCAACAGAAGCTCATTTGAATGAAACTCTAGCCAAAGTATCCTTGTGATAATATTGGATGGATACTAGCTTTTACTTAGCCCCCTTCTATTTTGGATGACTAGATGATGACTGATGGATGGATGGATGACTTGGATGACTAGAGATGATGATGATGACTAGAGTTTTTCAGATAATACTGATGCAAGTGTGTAATAGTCGCATCACCAGCCAACTAGGACACCACCCCCCGCCCCGCAGGGGTGTGACAGACGACAGTGTTCCTCAGCATCAAGACTGTTCTCAGATACCGAGGGAAGGAGAAACACTTTCCATTCATCACCACCACTGCAGGTGTTTTTTTAACCATTTGAAGGAACGGAACCAAAGCACAGTTCCCAATCCTCAAGTTAGCAGAAATATCAATCCAAGGAAGATGCCGCTTAACAAAGCTGCAAAGTGGCATTTTGGAAACGTCAAGAGAATCTGGTTACTGGTTGGGGTTTTGAACCTGGTGTGAATTGTGGGACAGACAGACATGTATGCATACCACTAACAGCTTTACCATTTTGAAATTTTCCTAAAAATAATATCCAGGGATTGTTATTAAAAAAAGCTACTTTCCCAAAAAAGATAGCACCAAAACATTCTGTAAATGATCAAAAAATATCTATCTCTGATAGATAGTTAATTTGTTATGAAATGTAGTTTTATATTGAAATATTCAGATTTAATCCATTTTACAACCTTACAAGTGTTCCAATCCCCATCCACCGACAACATGAATTGATTTAACTTGAATGCACCCCTTCTTCCCCCCCCCCTCCCCGCCCATGCCAACCCTATTAGTTCCTTTCATATTTATTCACATTGGGTATGGTATTTCAATCAATTTCATCTCTTTGAATTTTGACAACCTTCGTGCTGGTGAAACAGGAATTAACTTGTGTAACAGACAATTGAACAACCGCAAAATGCAGTTAGCAACTGATATAAACAACACTAATTAATGTACTTTGTTATGTGTAATATTTGTGTACTTGGCTTATACTGTCACTTCCTATCTCCCTGATTGTCAAGTCGTTAGGAAATCACAGACGGAAACTGATTAGGACAGTTTCCCTTTATTGTGAAACCTACTTTAATACAGTCTCCCATTGCAAGGCAGAGCTTCCACATCGATCGTCTTAACGACGACGGTCGAGTTGTTATCCCAAAGGCAAACGCATGTCCTCTTTTGATCAAAGCATGAGGTAACAATTCCACCACCGCATGAGTTCGTAAAAGCTTTCACTTCCTGCGTTCTTGTCTGTGCAAGCAATTTATGTTTTGATTTGGAAAAAGTTGTATGTATAAAGAATAAAACTCCCATATTGCATATATTGTATTAGCCCTCCCCCCGCCCCTCCCCCTCCCCCTGCCACTGGCAGACAGAATTACAAAAGAATCGTAGTGTACAGTACATAAATATATATGTTTATTTGGGGTATAACAGATAAACAGTTTGAAAATTGTTTTTCAAAAGGTTGAACAAGAAAGCACAATTTTCATCTAAGCACCCTTCATTTTCCAACAATTTTCTCAATGGGGAGGGGTCTTTCACTCCCCTGAGACTCCTCTCGTGGACTACGACACATCTTCTCTCCCCTCCCACCCTCCCACCCTCCCACCCCCAAACAAATATGGTGGGTTTCACCCCGGTCTACAACACCTATATTCGAAGTGATGTTTAACATTATTATTCGCATCAGAGGAAGTTAAGTACTGATTGGCCCCGTTCCTCGCTTCCCACATCTATTTTAGTGCCGGATATGTTTCCCTCGAGTCGAATCAGGAGATGTTGCATTACATCTATTAGCACATTACTTCGATATCAGATGCAGCGCGATGTACATTACATTATGCTGCGAATGAATTGCGCTGGAGTGTGACGATCACAAAATCCTCCCATAAATTAAGTACTAGGCTTACAATGTTTATAGTTTCAGTCAAACATGTATCCGTCTTTGAGGCCTGCCACTTTATGGGAGGACAGAAACCTGCTTTTTAAAAAGAATCTAAGAGTTTGAAGAATAACAAAAAATTAGAAACAATATAAAGAAGAAGAAGAAAGAAACAGCTGCTGTTTTGAGTTTTAAGAGAAAGTAGAATGAAGTCTTTATTGTGTGGTAATAGTTCTCTACGAATTTTGAGATTCAACTTGTTGTAAATATTGCAAAAGGTCTTCAGAATGGGTGATTCAGAAGGACGAGGAAGTGGGTGTTGAACTGGAAGTGGGGTTAGGGGAGGGTGAGTATTGATGTTAATAAATTTGGGACAGGTCATGGTAGAATGGAGAGCATGTGTTGTTTAGAGACAGGTAAGTACCATCATTTGTAAATATCCAAACCAGATATGTTGGGGGGTGTGGGGGAGAGAGGGGAGGGGGAAGGTGTAGGTTGGCAGGGTTAAGGGTTGCTTAATCGATTAAATAATTCAATAAAAATGTGGGACATATTTCTGATAACACTGTAAGGTACTCATTGTAATTTACATTCCACGACACTCAAGGCATCGCTCGTAAAAAAACTCTCTCCTCAACGTTGTCTGCACTTTCTCATGAATCTACTTTGTCTAAGAAACTTGTGGGAAGTTTGTCAGAAAAAAATGTGAAAGATTTCTATTTGTTTAGGGTTTATATCGATCATATCATATGTAATATTGTTGCTAGTAGCAATGGGGGAGGTATGGTAGACACAGGTCATTTCATAGCCATAGTTCATTCATTCAGAGGTTATGGAGAGGTGTGACTTCCTTCCGTTTCTACCACCCAAAGTACTTGTTTTTATATCATCATGTGTTTGGAAAAAGTCTTTCTGGAAGGGTTTTGAAATTGATGCAGGGTAATTATCCTCAGCCTATAAACAAACCTGGATAATGTCAACAGTTTTTGAAAAATCTGATGGGTTTCTTTGTAAAAGGACACTTTCAGGTGTTTGATGATGTTATTTCTTGTGACACTAAACATTTTTTTTTAAGATCACTTCCTTCTTTAGAGGGAGGAGTTGGAACTGTATTAGTAAATAGTCCCTGGATGTATTATAGATATTAGATAGATACCACACAGTCCAAATATCAAAGGGTGAAATATGACTAGGGCACAATATATCCTTAGTATATCATAGAAACCATATCACCATTAATCTACAGAACCTTGGCTATGTGGTACAGTAGGTATGAGAATAATGTGATAGTCATACTGTAGTTGTCAGCAGAGGTGAGAGCTGCAATTGAGAAGAAGGATAAGTTATCCCTCGTTATATGAAAGACTGTATTGTTGTAAAAAGCTTATACTGTAGAATCAAGGGTGGAACAAGAAAGGTATATTATCCCTGGGTGTAAGATATCATTTTGTCATAAGTTCAAGGGTGGAGTTATGGTATCAAGAAAAGTATGTTGTATGTTGTCCTGGGTGTAAGAGCTATGCCATTTTATCATAGCATCAAAAGTGGAGTTATGGTACAGTAAATCAAGAAAAGTACATTGTCCCTGGGTATAAGATACCATTTTATCATAAGGTCAAGGGTGGAGTTATGGTATCTAGAAAGGTATGTTGTCCTGGGTGTAAGAGCTATACCATTTTATCATTGCATCAAAGGTGGAGTTATGTTACAGTAGATCAAGAAAAGTATATTGTCCCTGGGTGTAAGATATTGTTTTATGATTTTTTTATCATAAGTTCAAGGCTGGAGTTCGGTATGGTAGATCGAGAAATATATGTTGTCCTGGGTATAAGACACCATTTTATCATAGCATCAAAGGTGGAGTAATGGTACAGTACAGTAGATGAAGAAAAGTATATTATCCCTGGGTGTAAGATACCATTTTATCATAAGTTCAGGGCTGGAGCTCGGTACAGTAGACCAAGGAATGTACATTGTCCCTGGGTAGAAAATACCTAAATTGTCATAGCTGCTTGGGTGGAGTTCAAGAGTGGAATCACAAGGGTGGATTTATGGTACAGTAGATCTAGAAAAGTATATTATCCCTGGGTGTAAGATACCATTTTGTCGTAAGTTCAAGGGTGGAGTTATGGTATCAAGAAAGGTATGTAATACATGTTGTCCTGGGTGTAAGAGCTATACCATTTTATCATAGCATCAAAGGTGGAGTTATGTTACAGTAGATCAAGAAAAGTATATTGTCCCTGGGTTCAAGGAATGTACATTGTCCCTGGGTAGATAATACCTTTTGTCATAGCTGCTTGGGTGGAGTTCAAGAGTGGAATCACAAGTTGTGACGTAGATCCATGTTTTTTGGATGCATTATGCAGATATTATACTATAGCCATAAAGTCACAGTAAAATATTTGTCAAGCAACAGAGGCATCAATATTTCTTATTATAAATATTAAACTATTTATTAGCTCTCAAGTCAAGTGTGGAATTCTGTATTACTTGTCATCATGTTTGCAGTCAACATAGAATAAGTACACTACTTACAAGTGTGTGTTTACTGTTGGTGAATTTTTGTAATGGCCTCCTGAGGTAAAGACGTTTCCGTCTAAGAAAAATAGGACAAGTTACAAGTTTTTAAGCTTAAACAGTAGATATGATCTTTAAAAAATTAGTGTAAACAATAGAACTCAAACATCAGAACACTAATCTGATTTGATAATTAAACTAAAAGCAAGATGTATGCAGTTCAAATTTCCACCAGTTGCGTAAGAATATATTTCAAATGCAATACCCATTCTACATCAAAGTTTGTGTGTACTCTTCCTTAATACAACCTCGGTTTGTACAGGTTTTTGTAGCCGAAACATGTTGGAAACCCGATCAATCCGCACAAAAAACAAAAAAAAAGATAAAGAAGAAAATTGACAAGATTGATGTAAGGTCTTCTTCATATTAGAATGTTGTTTATCAAGTATAGAGTAGGTTTCAAATTCATCTCCTGCGCAGTAATATATCTCTCTGTCTCCTTCCCCTTGCTTTTTATCTATAACCTATATCCAAAGAAATTTATTTTCAGAGGGAGAAAGGTCACAAAAAAACTTGGAATTGTTTATACTGGCCTGTCTCGTATTGTCAGGCTCATGATGAGAGAGATGTACACCCCCTCCCGGTTTTGTTTTAATCTGCATTTTGCTGTTGTTGCATCAGTGTAGTACATCATTGTAGGACAAGACTAGTGGCGTCAGTCATTTTACACAGAACTGAATGGTCCTCCCTCAATAATCTAATCATGGGATCTCTGTAGTTAAGATATCCTTTTGCTTAGAACTCTATTAATTCTAGAGTTACTACAGTAACTATAAACTCCAGTACAGAAAGACTTGTGTCCCCCCTCAAAGAATAATGTACAGTACTATTGCTTCAAACTGCAAGTCTTTGTTTATACCTTTATTTAAAATTGTTTAAACGTAAACAGCTCTATAATTTCTGCATCCCATGTGCAATTTAGACATGGCGCATATTCTGTGTTCAGTTCTTCCATCTACACCTTGCTTTTTCCTTTAGTGGTGATGAACACTAGATTGTGATAGTTTTAAATGTAACAGACACCTTTAAATTTGTAACCCCTTTCTCCTTTGAGGGCATTTCTGTCAGTGGCAGCACTCAAAGATTGGATGTGGACAGATGCTGAGTGGAACAGCGCGTGAGAGACCGGCAATGTGCGAAAATAATATGCAAAGATGTTCTAATTGCTTCTAAGGCAGTCTTTTGACCTAAATTTGGCACCTTAGCTAGCTTGTCTCAACACCTCCAAGGAAGGGTTTACTCTTTAACGTCAGTCAAAATTAATATTTGATGACGTTTGGTATTCTGATACGTATATTATATTAGTTTTGTTGCAAGGCTTGATACGACGGTCACAACATATTTTTTTTGTAAATGCCCTTGTGATGTTGTAAGAATAATTTCATCCAGCTCAGAGCAACATTTAGCTCTTTGAGTTGGCCAATTTTTTTGATGGTATTGAGATACAGAAAGTATGAAAATCTTAGCAAATTTCATTCTATAAGTGGTACTGTCCAAAATATAGATTCTCTCCCTCCTCCTCCTCCTCCTCCTCCTCCTCCTCCTCCTGGTACTGTCCAAAATCCCTCCTCCCCATCCTCATCCTTCTCCTTTTCCTCCTCCTCCTCCTTCAGCAATACCTGCCATTCTTTCTCACATTAAAGAGGGTGAAACTAGTTGCTCTAGTTTAATACAGCTTGACTTGCTACAGTTTTGCTAGGCAGTCTTCTATTCAAGATGTCTTAAGATGGAAGTCTCTCTTCCATTATCTTGCACCATAGTCTTCCCTTTCCCATCCTCTCCTCATGCCCTTCTCCTATCATCACCTTCCATTCCCCACCCTCTCCTCCACCTGCTCCTCTTCTCCTTCCCTCACATCTCCTTTCCACCCTCTTTGCTCCTTCTTTACTCTCACCTCTCCTTCCCATCCTCTCCTCTTCTCCTACCCTCACATCTCTTTCCCACTCTCTCCTACCGTTCCCCACCCTCTCCACCCCTTTTTCATCCTCTCCACCCTTTTCCCACCCTCTCCTCCCCTCCATTACCATCCAGTCCCACCATTTCTCCCCCCTTCCCCCCCTGCATGCACACTAATGGTCTTACAGTGAATGTACCATTGGTGAAAACCTCCATCTCTGAGTAAGGTTGAGTCTTTGTTTCAGTATGCAATATCCTACATTAATTTCTTCCTTACATAAGTTCATCATTGTTTACACATGTGTGTATCACATCAACATCCAGCTTGGTATCCCATTCATCGTGATGCATGCCAGTTGGCACTGCTGGTCGGTGGTATTAAATGGCTTAACAATGTGTGTGCTCTGTTCCAGATGTGAATCCTTAGGCAACACTTTCCTTGACCTTCTTGGCCATTTCAAAACAAAAAAACATATCTGCATATATATATGTATATATGTTTGAGTAGAAAATAATAATGACAATGAACCGATTGACCTTGGAGAGGTGT
Organism: Apostichopus parvimensis; assembly: GCA_000934455.1. Classification (NCBI taxonomy): domain Eukaryota; kingdom Metazoa; phylum Echinodermata; class Holothuroidea; order Aspidochirotida; family Stichopodidae; genus Apostichopus; species Apostichopus parvimensis. The sequence goes on along the minus strand of KN888425.1, from coordinate 9,114 downwards.
CAAGGTATTGTCTGGGTATGGATTGTCAGTTCATTTTACTTTGACTGAGTCATCATACTGTGGTAGTTTTAGACAGATGTAGTAGTAGATATTAATTAAATACACAATGGACTGAATTTAATTATCAAACAGCTTTTTATTATTGAATTTTGATGTTCAAATGTTGT
>KN888424.1:8335-21749 GCA_000934455.1 Apostichopus parvimensis | reverse complement strand
AGCCTTGGCCCCTGAATCATCAATTTGAAATTAAAAAAGTAAAAATTTTGAACCACTTGTCAGATCTCCTTTGTTTCTTTTTCACCTTTTTGTTTTCATATTTTTCCATTTTGTAGCTAATATGGGCCTGCCCCATCCCCACCAACCCCCCTCCCCCCTCACCCTATCTGAAAAATCTGCTACTGTGTGACACTTTTGTCAAAAGCAGAATTATTGTTGATCTTTGGAGGGGAATGCATGTCCCAACAAAATATGACCCTCCCAAGGTGAAGAATATTACACCCATACATATGTCATATTGAATTACCACTATGCATTACATCAGTGAAAATAACTAAAAATATAAATCAGCATCACATTCTTTGCACTTGGCCGACCCAAAAATTTATGAATTTGTTTGCCCACAGGCAGAGGTGAACCTTCAATGTGTGTAAAAATAACCCACATGTCCGTCACTGCAAATTATAACGGGATTCCAAATAGTACATATAACAACTCCCTTGGCGTTCTCCAATAACATAAACATCTAGGCCTATACAGCATTCCACAGTCATTCTACTATAAATGAGGTGAAACAGTACCTTTCACTGCCTGAGCCCCCTCCACACACAATGGTACAACCATTAATCAGACGGAATCAGAAGTTGGAGAAAAATAGAGGGCGCCTGACATTAATTGCTTGGCTGGATTCATTGTATAGCCCCTTTAACAAAGTTGTTTCAAGACAGTCACCAGTTCATACAGTACGTGTATGCGAATCACGATCCATTGAGTGCACGTGTATGTTCATGTACATACACACACGCATAGCGTAAGCAAGAACTTCCCAATTCAGCATCAAAAGCCAATGAGAAGCGAGGTATGCAAATGATGGCCTTTACCGTGCTGGGAAAAAAAATCTCGCGTCCCGGAAATCTGGGATGTCTGGTCACCTGAATTTAGAACTCACCACGGGAAGAGTTTATAGGATTGTTTATACCGCGCATCAGCGCTGACTCTCAGAGTAGTCGCTCCTTTTATTCCAACTCCTCAATTGAATATATAGTCCTACTTGCTGTTAACTCAAATGTGATTTGAATACTAATGACACATATATGCATATACCGTGATATATATAAACCAAAGTGGTCCAGAGGGGTGTCTTAACTCATTAAACTTTTACGTGTTTGTTGAGCTGTGATATTCATTTCTTTGACTTTTTTTCAGACCTGTCGAATATTCGATGATGAAGATGTATTCGAAGATGAGCTCTCCCGATCTCTACACGATGCCTGGTCTCCTTGTGTAGTCGATGATTTGTTCTATGAAGTTGAGGTACTAAGAAAACGTTTGAAGTTTCATTCGTTCGTTTTCAAAGCCATTACTTGTAATAACTATAACTATAACTACATTACCTATATCACTAACCGGTGTTGTGGCCGAGCGGATAAAGGCGGTGGCATTTGAAACAATGAGGCTTAGCAATCGGTAGGTACTGGGGTTCGATCCCCGGCTGAGTCATATAGTTAGGTGGGTTTTTCATCCAAGAGCAACCTACGGTTTTCCCATCTGAAACGACTTTCTGAATTGTAAAGATTCAAATTTGAGTTAAAATGTTGAATTGGAAGCCGACCGACGTGAAAGTTATAATCCATAAGCCCTTGCCGTCTTCCCACGTGGTCGCTTGAGCGTCGTAAAAATAACTACCTGATTATTATTATTATTATTATTGTCATTATTATAAACCTTCTTTTAAACTTGAAATCTAGGCCGGCAACAATCGTATCAAAATGTTAAATCTTTTAACATTTTAGTTCCAGAAATATGTTAATAGTATACACGGTCAGAACCAAGTGTAAAATCACTTAATAAAAGTGGTCACCTGAGAAGTCTAAGATGTAGGTTCAGGACGGACATATATTAAAAAGAAAACAGCTCCTTTAGATATATATTACCACGGCTGTACACAGTCATCAGTTGGAAAGTGGCATTTAACCTATTCTTTCTCTTCCCTAATTTAGGTTTCATTTGGAAAACCGGTTATTGCTACATCTGTCATCCTTCACCTTGCCGCTGTGGTCGATTTTAGCAGCGATATGCCGGTTCGGGTAACCGTCTTTCTGAAGTCTCCTGAAGGACATGTACACACTGTTGCAGCCGACAGGATATTTCTCGGATGTGAAGACAGTCCGTATCATATCAGAATAAATCAAAATCTAGCGAATCCTTTCCATTACACAAAGTATGTCAGATTAAGGTTCAACAACTTATTTCGGTATATCGCGGTCTACGGTATTCGGTTACGCAACTCCTTGACGCTAAACCCTCTCGCCATAGGATCTTGCGACGCTGGAAACTTATTCAATCCTTCAACACAAAGCTGTGGCGACTACGGAAGGTTTCTTCCAACATGCAGAGATGTCAGTAACGAGATTCGCAACGCCAACACCACGTGCTCTGGGAACCAAGAAGGCGACTTCTGTCAAGTACAATGTAACACGGGATACAGGCCTTCTAATGTCATTGACGTAAGTTATATTTATAACACTTAAACAAATAATATATCCTCTTTTATAATACTGCTAAAGCCTCGAGTAACGTTGTGTAACGTTTCATTCACATTAGTTATTTTTTTTTCTCGGTCCAAATGGACATTGTAAGCCTGTGACAATAGCCAATATAGGCACTAACCCCCTGCCCCCCCCCTCTTCTCGGATTGGCAAGAATGACCCAAAGTCACAACTAACAATACATTAAAAACAGAAATTTCATTTAAAATGTTATATTAGTTTATTATAACACATTCAACCAGCTCTGTTATAAGGAATGATTTGAAAATAGCGCTTTGGGAAAGCTAAGGATAGTCTACCACGAATTTCTGCCCACAAAACTGCTCTCAGATATCAACGTTACGTAATCAATTTGTCTCTTTAGTTACATATACATTCTTAGGTCGTCTGCACTCTGAGTTATGATAAATGCGAATTCACTTTCTGAGAGTGTCCACTATAACCCCCCCCCCCCCCTTTTTTCGAGTGAATTCAATCTTTTATGAAAATCCGGTCTCATAGATTGAAAGCACTCTCACGAAGTCACTCTATCGTTAGAGTGAATTTCACTCCTTGAAAGAAGTAATTACTGAGTCTTTCGGATGATAAAGAATGTAACTTTAAAACATGTGTGATTTTTATTGAACAGCTACTATGCACAAACGGAATCTGGCAGAACTTAGATTCAGCGATTTGTAAACCAGTCGTGTGTGAAATGCCGTCCATTATAAATGGTGCGACGTCTTGTCCTAGTGGTATGGCATTTAGGAAACGGTGCACCTTTAAGTGCACCCCTCCAGCAAAACTTAAGGGTAAGTCTCCATTATCATTTATTGACATAAAGAACTCATTATGGTTGTTATTATTCGTCGGACACTCATCCTCTACCGGTCAATATAATAATACAGTCCATGTATCCCCTATACACTCACACTATCCCCCCCCCCCCCTCTTTCTCTCTCTCACCGCACCCTTCTCAAAATAAACTCAAGATTAAATGTAGTTTTGAAATGCAGTAGTCTGGTAGGAGTGAGCTATGTGGTATTGAAAAAAGTCATTTTGACAACAAGAATTCCAGATCCTCTAGTAGGCATAAATGTATAATTTATTTTCTGTAAAAATAAAGAAAGAAAAAAATTATATACGATATAATTCGTGGTATTGCGTGGATGATGTTTAATGGTATACCGAGGAAGCCAGTGGTTATTTTGTTCAAATCAAACCTCATTTTCTTCCATTTTCGCATCACTCTATAACCGCTGCCTCAATAATAACTCTGTACTTTGGAAATAATAAGTCTGAAAACGTGTAACAAGTCCATACGTTTCAATTTTGACACGTAAGAACTTGGTATAGTAGTATACCCGTGTGTACTTTAATTAACATCCGGGTTTTTGTGACTGGCACAAAACTTTGTCGGTGATTGACAAACAGCGCCGCCGATTTCTTGTACGCGATCCCGTCTTTAAATTTCCTTTTTTTTGGCAGGTGGTGAAGACTCGAATGAAATATTTTGTCAGGAGGATGGACTGTTCTCCCTTCCTGGGGCATTCTGTCAGCTCTTATGCGATGCCCCGGCTATACCAACACATTCTCATCTCTTAACTAGACATTGCATTCGAGGCGGTCAAGTCGTGGGGACTAAATGTAAATTTCGATGTGCAACAGGCTTTGAGAGTAATTACAGCACAGATGTCGGGCACCACATCGGATCAGAGAGGTATTAAAAGCGTTTATCGCATGCGCGCGCTGGCAACAAAAATCTAAAAACACTGCTTATGGATACAATCATTCGTATAACTTGTTTCTTTGGGGATGGTCAAAGGAATGTTTAAAACTCGGAGAAGGTGGTTGTTACATTGACAAAGTAAATATCAACTTTCAAAACTTTGCTTATAAAAATCAGGACTGAATTGTTATGGTGCTTTGAGGTTAGCGAGAACCAACCAACGCCTTTAGCTCATATTATATATTATATGACAGAGTCCTTTGTAAAGAATTACCTTCCCAAACAGCTAAGAAAAATCTTGTTCCGTTTGTAAGAAATGCTAGTCTGAAAGTCTGGTCTTGGAGCTGTCATTATGTAAATCTGTGATGTCACAGTGCCAACTTATAGGATCTGAAACACTTTCTACTGTGCAAGCAAAACGTCTAATTTTGTTCATAGCATTGTATAACTGAACCAACTAAAAAGTGGGTCCTTTCTTCGGTTTCTTGACAAGAAACAGAATGACATACGGAAGAATAAATCTACAGTACAAAGAAATCATACTTAAAGTAATTATTGTAATATTACACAAGTGAAATAACATGGTCATATGCAGGCGTAATTAATGTTGTATATATATGTATATATGAGTTGTCTTTCATAATAGACTAGTGTTGCATTCAGGAGACATACTGGCAGATTTTATTCAGGTGATAAGGGAAATTCATTGCTTTCGTAACAACAAAATCATTTTTACTATTGCAAATTGCACCAGGAATCAAATGTGGATTCATGTTTTTACATTTTATTTTTACGTAGTTACTGTTTCGTTTGTCTCTTTTTATTATGGAACAAAGCATTGCTTCAGTTAGCAGTATCGATTTAATCACAAAAGCTGATATGTCGTTCGCTATTTTAATCATTTTGGTGGCCAAATTATAGGTAACAAAGATAAAAAATATATGAAAATTAGCAACTGCTACTTACAAATGTGACTGTACTTTCCTTTTTTATTCTGATGTTTTTTTTTAGTTAATAGAATTGATGAAGATTAAATTTACTTTACTTAATTTTACCAGAGTGTCGACAGTGTTCTATCATCGATGTTCACAATTACTTTCATGGGTTGGACCATCCTGTCAGCGTGTCACGTGTCCACCTATTCCCCGGGAGTTCAACGGTAAATTCGACTGCACGGATGGTCTTTATTATGACAGTCGCTGCATAATGACTTGTCCAGCAAGTGGAATGGTAAGTTTATATATTTGTAATAATTCTGACCTAAACATGATGTAAACGAGTTCATTACCACACACATCCAATGAATACCCGAACTGCAATGCCACAGCTCGGGGGTGTATTGAGAATAATGGGCTATATATTCTTTTTTTCCAATGTAACTGAAGAAAAGTTTTAACAGCTCATTACACACACAAGCGTATACCCGCTGATATAAAGGTCTTGACGTACAGGGGGGGGGGGGCTCGATCTACACCACACAATGTGCACTAAAGCTTTTGGGGTGCTCTTGGGTGGGCGTTGGGTGGGGTGGATGGAGGTCGTGTGGGGACGTCGTGGGGTGCAAATAATACACTTGGTTTGAGAGAGGTAAGGTGAGAAGGGGTTAAACATTAAATGTGCAAGCTTTCATTCTTAAAAGTGCAGTATACACTAAACCAATTAGTAGTACAAATATGTATTTTGAGTGAACAGTGAACATCGATAATATTATCTGTTCAAACAGGGACGCCCTCCTAGTCAAAAAAAAGAATATCCAAACTCCCCCCCCCCCCACTTTCCATCCCAAGAGAATTTATGACTTACAATAAAGGATATTAAGATTGACTAAAGTATGTGGATAACCTCACAACCTCAGCTAAAATGTTCTAATTTTGTTTTCTTTTAAGGAACCTCAAGTGATCACGTGTTCAAAATACGGTGCATGGATTGGTCAATTTCGAATATGTGAAGATATACCTGTATGATAACGACGTGAGTTTTGCTTACATGTATCCGCTTTTATAAAGAAGTTTTACCTTAACTGATGTATACGGCTCTTCTTAATTGCATATACAGCGTTTTTAATATTAAAAAGTCTTATTGCAAAAAGTATATCTCTTCAAAGTTAAACCCGCCACTGCATTGTATACTTCCGCTGAGAGCAACCCCCTTCCCCATACACGCCATTGTAATAAATATTTGTCTCATCAATCATTTCATTATTCCAATGCCTTCAAACTCCTCACGCAATGAGCTACTCAGTAGATCACCACCCCCCCCCCCCCCCCCCCTCACCACCTCACCCCGACACACACACTTCTCTCTCTCTCTCATTTATACTTTCCTTTCATCTCATCTAAATATCGTTTTGTTGTATTTTTTTCAGAAGGGGACGAAATATTCAGAAACCCAATATGGACAATGACGTCATACCTCCAGACGAACCCTGATCGGTCTTTTCATTGACAATGTGGACTCGAATATGCAAATATGTACATAGAAAACACTGATGCAGATTACAAATATCACACACAAAAATTAGCCTCATATTTTCATTACAAAATTAGCCTCATATTTTTATTACAAACTACCCTCATATTATGTTTACAAATTTGTTACAGAGTTGATGAACAAGATACCTCTATCATTGTTGTTTCATACATTTACCTACTCTACCGACGTCAGTTTCCATAGCAACGTATTCAAACTGGATCCATGTACTTGAAAGTGTTTCTTTGCTTTTGACTTATCTTATTCGCAGAGATGAGTGATGTCCTATTTTTATTTGTGTCTGCAACTATATCAACTTTGACCTTTCGCGAACATTGCTCTCACCAACACCCCCTCCTCCCGCGTCTCAAATGTTGGAGGTTACTGGTGTTCTCAGGTAATAGGAGGTGCAGGCTGGGCCTTTGGAACTAGTAAATGTAGTGAACATATTATATGAATGAGAAATTGTCGGGAAGGGAGCTTGTGTTTGAAGGCCGATATAGGGAGTGGAGGTGGCACATTCCTTTCATTATAGTTGGGAAGGACAGTCGAATGCATTGAACACGCAAAAGTATACGAGCGATTATACAATATGTGTATTTATGACTAAGAAGTATTAATTTTGGGGCATGCTTTTATCCCCCCATCCATCCCCTCCACTGGGGAACAATCTAAGTTACGAAAAAATGTCACGAGACTTTTGTATTTTCTCGAAATATTTATTTTACGAGCATGAAATAATTATTAAAGGAAGATTTACTGAAAACAAGAATAGCAAACACAGACTGGAACTTGTTTTGTTTTTGTTTTATTTTTACTTTATAAACCTCGTGAACTCCCCCGGAATTCTTCTTTTATGTTATACACACATGCATATGAATATAAATAAATTACAGATACCTTTATCCGCCTCTTGCAACAAGCCAGGTTCCCCGCAATTCATTTGGTAAGTACTGATAGATTAGCCTAAACCCATAATGACACTTTGCAAAATGTAACACTAGGCCACCTTACACATCAGCATACTGTAATTAGTATAATTAAGTCGTCGACAGAAGCATCAGTCATTCTTGTCTCTATCAAGGAATGCATATAGTCACGCATGCTTTTCGGTCTTTTGGCTAAGATCATGTGTAGTATATCTGTTCCCTTTCGAGGGGAATGGTGATATACACACCCGACGATGATCACACAGTCACAGTCCCGATGCAAGGGGACTGGGGTTGAGAGCGGATCAGTCGTTCGGTAGTTTGGTTTTCGTGCCCAGGTTCTTTCCTGGGTGACTTTTCTTAGAAAGTATCTCTTAAAATACAGCCACAATCAGGTTTTTTCCTCAAACCGTCCCGGTTGAGATCTGAATAATAAGACTCTGTTTAATGTATAGTAAAGTTGTTTTATCTGTTGCTGTGTTGTTTTCTCTTAGCCTGAGTTCATACATATCATATATATCGATAAGATACATAAATAGGTCAAACGACAATTCGACCATGGAGCTAAGATCTGTTTTTAGCTCCATGAATCGACGGACTACCTATCTATCCAACACTTTATATCTTCATGTTCGATTAAAAACTGTTGTTCCTTTGATAGAATTTCTTTGAAGTAGTTTCAATTTCAACTTACCTTAGCTGATTATATCTATAGGGACAATGGATTCAATTGTAAACTTTGAGGGCCACGACGCTTCCATTTCAGGGCTTGAATATAACTTACAATCTTACAATACAGATGGACGCGGCCGACATATATCGACTTATTTACAGACAATAGCCGGACACTCGAATCCTCTCTCTATGTATAGGCTACCCTGGAATTATATACAGCACAGTATTCTAAAGGACTACGCTGTACATATAGACAAATAGCTCACCTTCACTTATACGAATACAGAGACAGCAGGGTAGGTTACGTAGAGACATACATTTCATTGAGATCGAAGTTATGGGTAAGTATAGTTTTGACTGAGTCCTATATGTAGTTATGTTTAGCAGTGCACTTCATAAAACATATAAATTAAAGCAAACAAGGCAAAGCCTGTGGCACCGTCGGGCCGGTTGCGGCCCTCGGGAAAATCCTCTGAGGTCCGCGAGGTTCCCTATACAAGATATTAATGCAACAGGCAGACCCTTTTGACTAGGAGAAAATATTTTAAGTTGAGGGTTAATCTGTATTTGCACACTTTGGGAAGTTATAGTTTATAGACCCTATAGCTACTTGATGGACAATGCGCATGTACATAATAATTTGTTTCATCAGGGAGTTGTTTTGGAAACAACTCCCTGGTTTCATAATGTATATGTATTCACATTTCTCGGGAATACTGACGGACATATCCTTACGCGTTATTGCCAGCGGATTACCACAAGAACCATTTGTGTCCGCCCCTGCTTTTAGACTATCTGTCGAAGCAGGTGTGTAGGCTTAAATGTTTGTTTTAGAGCAGGGGTGGGCAACCTTTTTGAATGAATAGGCCAGATATAAGGGGTGAAAAATTGACTGGGCCACACCTAACCAACGACCTGCTGTTGATTTCAAACCTTGATTCCGAGGACTTTCAAGCAATAGGTGTGTGTATACTTAATGTGTATTCACAAAAAAACATAATGTCAATACAGTACAGTTGATAATTAATGGGGATAATAGCCATACCTGACAACATCATTATAGTGCCGATAAATTCTAAGCAGCTAGCTCGCTTTTTGTGATGATGTAAAATAGATTTAATTTTTCCCTTTTCTTGAGACATCTCACGGCCACAAAAAAAAATCACTGGCGGGCCGCATGTGGCCAGCGGGCCGTAGGTTGCTTACCCCTGTTTTAGAGGGTCGTACTGTGCGAGAGTTGTGAAGAGCGGAGGGGGGGGGGGTGGACGGATATAGAAGGGCATAAATCAATGAAGACCGATCCCTTATACGGTAAAGGCAGGTTACATCAAATACATTCAGATGTCCCCACAATATTCTCATAGTCGTTTCATTATGACGTAATTCATGATTTCGTTATATTGTCTTTATTTGCCATGCATTCTATAGTCTGCCTTCTCCCTTAACTATATTAGCCCTATAATCGAAAAAATTAACTAACTGGTGGAATACTAAGACTGTTCGAGCACAACACAGTATACCACAGCAGGCAATGCATGATAACCATTTCGAATACGATATACTGTTTATAAAACCCAAAGTTATAAAGTTATAAAGACGAAGAGATTAGCTGATTAGATGAGGTCTCTTGTAATCTTAAATAGTTGTTACATGAGTCTTCTAGCCCACCCGATACACACAGAGAACACAGTTACTACTATAAATCTTAAAGTTTTGTACCACAGCAAAAACTGGATCGTGCTATAAGTCGGTAGCATGTGCTATTAGGATTACAGTAAGAACTCAGGATATGTGTAATCCCAACAAATCCAGTTTGGTGCATTTGTTGGAATTACACATTATCCTCAGTTCTTACTATAAACATAATAGCACATGCTACCGATGTATGGCAGATTCGGCACGATCCAGTATTTACTGTGGTATAAAACTTTAAAATTTACAGTAGTTAATCTCTGTGTGAATCGGCTGTCTAGCCAACTTCCAAAGTTTCGCTTTGAATTTTAACAGGATCTATATCATAAACCATATACGCCTTAATTGCTGGCAATCGTGTATAGGCTTGTCATCATGCGATCACCGCGCTTTCATAGAGATCAATTTTAAGTGTATGGGAGGATAATTTCGTGAGAGTTCCGTGAAGTGGTTGTAAAACGGACAGGTATATTATGCCTGAATTCGTTTTCATTAATCTTATAGAATATATCAAGTGCCCGGTTCACCTTTACTAAGCCCCCTGGTCCTTTGATAAGTCACGTATGACCATTATACCCAGGTATATTCCAAGGATAGGTTCCTCAACTTTAAAGTTGGGCAGTTTTCAAATATTCATAAGATTGACAGATGAAGATGAACAACTCACAATGGGTTGACCAATGTTACCATGGAGGTATATTATACACCTGTAACCATGGAGGTATAGGTACGGTATTACTTCTACGCCTATACAGTATGCTGTACTCAGACTATAGGAACTGGTTTAAAGGTATCGTCAATGCTTTCTGGTCACTTCGCTCAACAACCATTTCGCCCAACTGCCATTTCGCCCAACCAGCATGGTCATTTCGCCCAACCAGCATGGTCATTTCGCCCAACCAGCATGGTCATTTCGCCCAACCTTTTTTTTACTAATATTCAGTCAGAATAATATTACTTTTTCTATTTCACTAGTTCAATTTGATTTATTTTGGGTTATGTTACTTCGTGGTAGGTAAATAAAGTGAGGTCCGCTCGATATCGATCGGAGTCTGATCAGTTATTTCGGGTATAATGGGAGGTTTTCACTACTTTAGGCGGTTACGCATACAATGGAAGTTATATTATTATGTAAACAAAGGGGAATCGATGTGGAATAATATCACCGTTTCTATTTCACTAGTTCAATTTGATTTATTTTGGGTTGTAGTATTCCTCCCTTCAGAGTACTCCTCTCAGAGATCGAAGTACCGCCCTTGTCTGTTCCGGTATGTCTTCCGTTGGTACCTGGCCAGATTCCCATTCTTCACTAGACGTGCCTGGAGTGGTAGGAGGGTAGCTTCTTGGTGCAGGAGGGGTACCAGGAGATAGAACTGGAGGAGACCACGTCCGGATTTCCTGTTGATCCGCCGATGCCATCCCTCGACATCATTGTTGGTTCGAACCGGCTGCCGGAAGATGGACCGGGTCTCCGGGGGCCAGACTGCAGAGTCGATCCACGTCTTCCTGATGTATGATAGAAGCGGACGCACTGGTACTGTCGCTCGTGACTCCATTTCCGTGAAGGCATCAACGATGTTGATTTAATCAATGTAACCACTGTATCAATGTAACCACATATGTAATCACATATGTAATCAATTAAACCACGACTTCAAGTTTCCTTAATATTCGGTTCGTATCCCGTAACGTTAACAATTCCCGAACGTTTCCTTACTAAAGGTATACAAAGTAAAGGATTCAAGTTTCCTTAATATTCCTTAATATTCGAACGTTTACTATCAAACTTATCAAACCTAAACCCCTAACACACTGATCCATCCTCAAGTTTCCTTAATATTCGGTTCGTATCCTGTAACGTTAACAATTCCCGAACGTTTCCTTTTGAAGTATCATATTTAATCAAGGTTGGGCGAAATGACCAGGCTAGTTGGGCGAAATGACCAAGCTGGTTGGACGAAATGACCAGGCTGGTTGGGCGAAATGGTAAGGTTGGGCGAAATGGCAGTTGGACGAAATGGTTGTTGGGCGAAGTGACCTGCTTCCTCGTCAATGAAGCAAGAAATACGATAATAATATCCAGTATGCTAGGGATTCTCAATTAATGTTCTCCGGAGGCCAGAGAAGAAAAAAAAACATTGATTATTAGAACAAGGGGCCAGATATAGAATTAATATCTCAGGACTTCTTTTACATAATGGAATAAAGTGTACAGTTAGCCTGAAACATAAAGAGCGCTATACTAATTTAGGAAAGTTAAGGCAAATTTTTTTCTTTACAAAACTGGGGCACATGCTTCAGGTGTTCCCGGCTCCGTTATCCTCTGTACATATACAACTATTTCTGACTCATGTCTGTATGGATGTTTGCGCGCACAGCGGGAGAATTACACTAGTTCCCCCCAAAAGTATACTAGAAAATTCAACAACCTCCAACCGAGTTAGTTGTAGAAACAGTATTTGTGGATTCAGCGCCTGTCAAGATGAAGTAAGTAACTGAATTAAGTTAATTCGATTGCAAATAGTGAATGAAACTACCTCTGCTCATAAGCAAATGAAGAGAAAATGGCAATGTCCCGAAGTCTTTGAGAGTCTATAAACTTGATATTGTCACCCTCAGGTATATGACACGCACGAATTGGTAATTAATATTAGAAGACGCGTGTATACGCAGGGTGACGTATAATTGGGATATAATCAGTAGGCACTTCCTATTGTAAATCAAATTAAAACCCAACAAAATAAAATGCTTGGGGATTTTCCCTCAGAACATCACATTTTACGAAGGATGTAGAAAATTGCCTTCCTTCAGTGAACCTTTCATATGCTTGCTTTGTATTACAATGGGGGAAATGGTGCTTATATATTGTCACAGCACAGCCGGTTGAATGTATTGAATGGGGTGCTTTGGCCGCGCACCCCAGCAACATCGGAGAAAAGAGTGGGTGGGGGGGGGGGGACGACAAAGTCTGTAAATTAAGATGAGCCGGTTTATTCTACAATTCCAACTTTGGTTGTTAACCTGTCTGAAAGTCAAGCTCGCACTTAAACATAATGTATTTATATAAATCTACATCCAACCTTCAATTTCAGCTGCTGATGCAGCTTAAACAATATAATAACAGAGAAAAAGACAGGTGTCTATAGGAATACAATCCGTCAGCAGAATTCATCCGTGTAATCCACTACCTTTCGTCATAGTTTGATGCTCACGCCAATGACCCCTCAGTGGTATGTAACCTTTCAAATTTCGGATAGCCAATAGACCCGTCTCTATTGGCAGTCCTATATACATATATGTGTATATGTGTGTGTATATGTATATGTCTTATTCTTATTCTTCTTCATACGGTTCTTAAAACACAGGTGACATTATACTACCGTTCGCGTGCT
>KN888421.1:32633-44432 GCA_000934455.1 Apostichopus parvimensis | reverse complement strand
CCCCGCCGCTACAATGCTGTTAGTACGTTAAAATGCGTAAGTATACTTCTGTATACCTCAGGATTAACTATTTCATTGAGTCGATTTCTAATGTATGTGAGTGAGCCGCGTGGACAAAAATACAGGGTTTGGCATTATAGGAATAATATTGAGAGGTAAGCATTCAAAACTTACTGTCTTAGTCATCTTCTTTATATTATTAATCTGCCGACTTATCCTTGGATAAAAAACTTCCCCGAACTATCGTCTCTTCCTTCTTTTTTCCACCGGTGAAGTCACGTGGTTACTGTCTATCACTGCCGGGTCATAGTTCAACCTCTTGCACGAAATCCTGTGGATCAATTTAAAGTGAAAGAAAACAAAATAACCCCGAATGAAAATGGAGAGACTTATTACTGAAGACATCTCAGTCAATTTTTGTGTCAAGGATACCGTAAAAAAATAGGTAAAAAAAAAGTTAAAATGGATATACCTCCTAATCTTCGATTCCTTCCTTCTTGAGGTATTGAAGTGTTTTATTTTGACCCACAACTTATTGGCCATCGGTACATCGAGAGAGCTACCACCTATATCGACTGATTTAAAAAAATATATGTTCAGTTCTTACAATTTGTTTCATTTGATGTGCATATATATAAATCCCCACAGTCTATTTTCTCTTTATATATTTATATACTATGTAGGATATATATATATATTTAATCAACACCTAATATATTGGACACAGACTTTTCATACTTTTACTTCTTTCCTTCTTGTTCAGGTGGTCAATTCGACGATAAGGTCATTTATACACCGTCCATATCGCGATGTTTAGAAAATCGATTCATCGGTACATGTTATCCAGCTCCGCTTAGATAGTGTCGAAAGCGCCCCTACAGACCATTCTCGCCCCTGCTGACCAATACCCCTAGCTCCGCCACTGATGTTATCGTACGTACTTACATGAAAAGTGAGGAACGGTCCGAAGCTGCCATCGTTGATACTACTTTAAAGATCGGGAATGGTTCAGCAATATTATCCGTGGTGAATCCGACGGCCTTGTTTATCGTATTCACGTAGTTGGAGAGACCATCGACGGACGAATATGAGAGGTACATCAAAGAAGGAGTTGAAGGCTCAAAATATGAGCCGTCTGTAAATAATACAAAACTGTTGGTAACAGTGAGATGTCTACCTTCAATAACAATATAAACAGAACTTCTTTCATACCGTGATTTCCAATATTAAACCCCTCCAACCCTCCCATTCCCTATCCCTTACCCCACCTCCCACCCCACCCCCACCTCTTCATTAGTTGTTAATGTTTTGTCCTCTTGTTCTTCGTCAGGTGAGCAACTTTCTCGGACTCTGAAATGCTGCAAGTTCCATGTCAGTCTGTTACGTTAGATGGCGCTATAATTCTTCTGTGATTTTACAAAATACAAAAGGTTATGTTTTTTATCTCTTCTTCGCTGTTCAAGTGGCAATGAATAACATGGAAAGGAGAGTAAGGGGAGAAGGAGGGTTCGAGGAAGGGGGGGGGGGGTTAGGGGGAGGGATACTAAATTCTAAAGGAACTATGTGTTTGTCATGAATCGACATTGAACATAAACACAATTAAATGGTGAGAAACTTGTGACCTCACGTGGCGGCCAGTTTGGGATCTGTATGGCTGCCTGCACCCAAACATCGTATCTCTACTGTGACGTCATAGGCATCAGTTCGAATTGATTTTGCATTGAATTATCCAAATTGAAGATAACATTGAAAGTTGTATAATCTATGTAATTCAGATAGAGTTGAACATTTAATCTAAAATTCTAAATCACTTCGTCTGATGAGCAAACCCTCCGTTGTCTCTATAGCGTTATGACGGAATCAATGTGATGTCTGATACACTATTGTGTGATACATATAGTAAGGACACACTCATGTGAAACTTTCCTTGTAGTCAGCAAGTTGTCACATATACCACTTAACACCCAATGTTTGTATTATTCTATATTAGTAGTCATACCAACCAGTTCCACCCATCAAATCTCACTCGGGAAAGATGACGTCATCTGAACACGTAATGACGTGTCCTCTTGTTTCCTACAAGTCGTTTCTATTCGATCACGTGGCAGCAGATACAGTTAGAGATATTTCTGTAAACAAATGAACGATTTTGTGGTATTGTTGAATTCTTCCTTTTAACTTCTTTAAATTTCGTGATGTTGATATTTACTCTGCCATATGTAACAGGTGTGACATACTTACCTTACACCTATCCCATTGCCAGCATTGATGAATGCAATCACCATCTCTTTACATATGTTAAATAAAGTTCAATTCTGATGCATGTAATTATGACGTCACACATGACACAAGCTCTCCTCAATATTGTCATATCATGTAACAGGTATGTGACAGACCTCAAATATGTCCCATTGGCAGCATTGAGAATGCACAGACCATCCCGATAGACATTTTAAAGAAGGCCTCCATTCTGATGCATATAATTATGACGTCAAAACAAAGGTAACATACGTAACAGGTGTAGCAGACCTTCTTATACCCCCCCCCCCCACCCCCATTGTAAGCTTTGGTAATGCATAGACCATCTCTATACGTTACTAGAATGTAGCTAATAATGCATATGATTATGACGTCACACGTGACACATGTACTCCCTTTGAGCACCCAGAAGTGACATCTTGCAAGGTATTATTTGGATTCCTAAATATTTCTGCAGCATACATTGTCTTCGGAAATGATTCCTTAGTTTTTTATCATCGTTTTTTAATTAAGTGGCGTATGTTAAATACGTCTTGTTGCCAGTTTCGTTTGGTGCCTTTATGACCGAAATCCTCCAATGGTGAATCGAAAATAATACTAAGAACACTGTTTACGATTAAACTGCCACCCTGCCCACTACCCTAAACGTGATAAAGTATTTGCCCTCTCTTTTCTTTCATGTTAAAGTGGTGTCAATGTAGCTTCTAACAATTATATATATATATATTTTTTTTGCTTTCCTAGTTTTGTTTGTAATCATAAGTCCGTGCAAAAGTCAAATTTTATTATTACTGTTATTATGTGTTGGTCTTTTTCACCACTAAGTGAAATACCAAAGTCGAAACCTATACAAAAGTCGTGATTTAGGATTCATAATTTGATTTTCATAAGATGAACCTAACACCATGTCATCAGTACCTTTACCTGTAACAAACTGATACCTTCAGTCTACAGCCCTGTCAGTGGCGGAGCTAGGGGTTTTGGTCAGAGGGGGCGAGAATGGTCTGTAGGGGCGCTTTCGAAACTATCTAAGCGGAGCGCCACCACAGGTTGGCGCGGAGCGTACAGAATTTTTTGGAGTGAAGATACTCCCTAGATCGCCGGAAATGACCCTTTCCGGGCCTTGCTAATTTGCAGATAAACAAAGAATAAATAGCCGTTAGAGCATTTTGTCAGAAAATTACACCAAAAAAATGTGACAAATGTCAATAGGTTGATGAGAGCGCAGTAAAAATGTCAATAATCGCGAATAAGTAAAAAGTGGTAAAAAGCTGAAAAGGGCGCCAGCAGTCCATTTGAGTCCGTCAGGGGGGGGGGGCATCCGCCCCCCTGACTGTATGGACGCTCCGCAACTGAGCCCTGTAGGTTGCCAAGGGACCTTACTTTTAACCACACCGTAGGTACCGGCATGATACGTGAATCGCCCAAAAGAGGAAACTACGACACTAAAAGGGGAATTCCCAGTTACCGCGAATTAGCACTAAGAATAGTTACTGTATAGTGAAAGGTGTTATTCTCAACAAGTAATTACGACCGAGGACTGTGTTATTCCAATTTGCTTTATCAGTCCGATTGAAAATGTGTTCGCACCCTTCTACGAGGCCCTGGAGACAACATGATTTAGTTTGTATGTCGATAAGGGATTTTATGTTAGCAACGTAAGGCTCCTAGTTGCAGATTTTTCACGTTAAAAAAGTTCGTATGACCTATACGTAAGGAATCCATATGACTCTGACAGTAGATGTTCGCACCCTTGTAGGCGTTTTGGCTAAGATCATGTGTAGCATTATGTTCCCGTCTGTAGGGGAATCGTGATACACACCTGACGATGATCACACAATCACAGTCTCGATACAACGGGACTGGGGTCGAGAGAGGATTTGTCGTTTGGTTTTTCGTGACCAGGTTCTTTCTTGGGTGAATTTTCTTTAAAAAAAAGTACCCTTGTAGAACCCAATAACGAAGACCACCACGTGTGTTAGTACAAAATGTATAGGTCTATGTTATAGCATGGAGTTAGTAAGAGAACTCCATGGTTACAGTAGTAGCTTTGTCCGCTCTATTAGCGATATGCAGTAAATATATTTCAACACATTAGTTTACTGAATAGCTTACGGGGGGTGGGGTGAAGTGGGATGGTGTGAGGAAGGTGGGGTAGGGGGCATATCGAGACTCTTGATATATCTCCCACAGAACACAGTTTAGCCACCAGAACAAGTTAAGGAGAAGCAAAAAAGAGAAGCCTTAAACTTGAAGGAGCAGCCTGCTTAAAATATATATGTACACTCTGTTTGTACTTCCGTTAACCACCATCATCGCGATGGGTGCATATAAATAGCACAGTGTCTGAACCTCGACCGATTAATCTTGACAAAGTAACTTTACGATAGCAACGCAATAGGTTATAAAATGTAAAACAATGCGATTAGCTATTGTGTATCGCTGTATAGAGGCCCCCCCCCCCCCAAAAAAAAAAGGATTATATTTTGGCGGGAAAGAATTTCTTTGTTGTACCTATATATATTGGTATTAAAAACAAAATGCATGCTTTTCAGGTCATTGATTTTTTTTTCTTTTGTTCTTAGGCGAACGGAAAATTAAACTGCAGAATCATCAGCAGGCCATCTATTATAATGCAGGAATTTTCATGAATCTAATGGTGAGTAACTTTTAACGTTTGTGGAGATTCGAGTTTTGACCTGGTTGTACAGAAATTCTTACCTAATACACATACAAATAGTTAGCAAAGTATTATCAAATTAAAATTGCAATTTTATTCTCATGTTTGAGACTTTGACAGTGTCGAAGAAGTTTTCATGCGACGAGAATGAAGCTGTCTTAGAATTTTTTTATTTTAAATAATCATTTCAAAACAGAAGAAGAAGAAGGTAACAGGCCTATCCACTTGCTTAAGCTACTTGGATTTGTGATTATTAAAGAGTATAGTGATGTACACAAAAGTCTATACTTAACTATATAACCTTGACAGAAACATGCAGACAGCTAATCCTGATTTAGGGATTGGTTGGAATTCAAATTCTGCTATAATTACTTACTCGTTTTCAGTTTCCAACTCTGCACGTTATCCAGTCCTTTCTTGTCCAACTGCTTTCTTTGAGTGACGAGGCGGAATTGCAATACATGTCTTCACACTATATATTTTGCAACGCACAGAAAAGGGGAAGTTACACCACTACCGGGACTTACCCGCCGTCAACAGATGACGTAATACCAACTATTCTAGACGAAGAACCAAAGGTCATTTTTCATTGACGAGAGAAGAAAGAAAGGGGGTTTTCAAAATGGCGATAATTATGGATTCCCCTTTAGTTAGTCTACTTAGTTCAAATGATCAACTTTCTAATTTAGAACGATTGTATATTATACTAGTAGATGGATTTAGAACTTTTGATGGGGCCTTTACTTACTCGCTTGGCCAGTCAATTTAGTAATTACGCTATTAGACCCACGTACAAAGTGGATGGTGATAAATGCGGGGAAACCCCGATGCTATTGCAGCGAAAAGATAGTATATAGGCGCGTGTTTACAGCCTTATCATGAACTGACATGGTGTCATATATGAATAATGAACACGGGGGGTAACCCCCAAAACGTTTTCGTTATTTCACCTTTTTTTGCTTGCCCCAAGTAATATTAGAATTATGCCTAATCTGTCAATGCAGGGTCGAGATGGATTGATGAGCCTGTAATGGTTAGGCTCAGTGTGAAGTTAATATAACTTAGGGGATTTGTCCTATCAGGATAATGTAGGATATTTGGGGACGTACAATACTGATATATCACTCCGGAGTTATGTGTGGATGTTACTATGTCAGGTGACTGAGGCACATGCATGTATGTATATGTAAATAGACTTCGTTTAGTTTCGTCTATCTCTGCCATCAAATTACAAAGATATCCAATTGCTGATAAATCGTTGTAAACTTATATAGCAATCAGGCAGCGGGACCAGAAATAAGAGAACTTTTCGGGTCATGGTACCTGGTACAAAGTAAAACAATGATTTATATTTAAATAGAGAAAAGAACCCCCCCCCCCCCCCCCAAAAAAAATGCAAGAACTATGCTTTAACGTAATGCAATGTCACGTAAATAATTTTCGTGTGTTTATCTGTTAGTATATATAGGAACTCCTACAGCCATTGCGGAATTGTGTTGTAGAAATTCACTTTGTTCAGTTTCATTGATGACATTATCCTATTTATTTTGGCAACTTTATGACATCGTAGTTAAGATGTTGTTATGTTTTTATTTATTTTTAATTTCTACGGCACACATCACGTCATTGCGTAACTTGAGCAGTGATATATCATATTGGAGATATATGTAAATGTCTATAGACTTTAAACCGAATATTAAAAAAAGGAAACAAATCCGATATATTAATAAATAAAACCAGCGTTTTCGTAATAAATGTTGTCATACGGGTTTCTCTAAGTATATAAAAATAACCCTAATATATGTTAAAAACATCACATAACGGTCAATCATGCTGTAACCGTGACAAATCCATTTTGCTGATACGCTCAAATAATATTCTCTCACTGACACGTACAAAGGCCTATGACTCGCTACAACGTATATATATCGGGATATGATCTGGAAGGCCAGAACCTGCTCCAAAGACTATTTTATGAAATGATTTAACAACCCTTATCATTTGGAAACGTTTGGGACTAATATTGGTGACATCCGATAGGATAAACGTCATAGTTACCGTACAATGTAACATGCTAAATGGGTGTATACCTCTAACCCCTAATAAAGATCTATATAGCGTGGTTGTATCAATTTGACAGTGAACTTACAACGGAATGATAAATCTTCTATAATCAGTCTATTTAGGCCTAAATAATGCAAAATCTTACCTTCAGTATAACTCTATGTTACAACAGGCAAAGTATGGCCGACGTTTTGGCGTCATATTGAATCTGAAAGAGTGAGAAATATAGTTCTTCTCTGGTAGGGTAGGTGGTAGCCTTCATACTACCTGAATATAAAGATATATGCGGTGTGGTTCCTTCACTGTGTCGATGAACAAACTTACATCTAGATATATATCATACGTACAGCACGATATAATACCGTCGTCAGTGAGGGCTTAGCCGCTAACGAAACACACCCCCATTGGACTATTTGACACGGAAGCAAAACAATGTGGTGGCCACAAAAGGTTGTCCGAATTTCTGTGGACCGCGGTTTATATCTCCAGCGGTATACTACTAGAATTAACCATATCTTCAAAATATTATCTCAGGTTTGTAGAATATTTTTGGTCTGCGACGATCCAAGATAACTATTCTCACCGGTAGAATCTGCACTTCTGTTCCGCTAAAAAGAAAGCTCACTTCCTCTTTGGTCCCTTAGAACCACCGCAAAATTATTTCCTTAAGTCCCCCCCTAACTGAAAATATAGCCTTTACTACCTGGAATTAGATTATGACCTTTCTCGTTTCGGGAAAATCACCGAATGTGAAATGACTAACCTTCCAATTACAGGAATGTATAATTTATGGCGCGAATATTTTTTAAAGTGTTCTTGTCCCTCAAGTATAACTGAAGAACCAAATTTACTAAGTAGGCCTAACGAATTAACAGCCTACAACGTCTTCGGATTAAATAGTAGGACCGTTTAAGTTAGGAAAAGTCACTCAATATAGAGTATGTGCACGAAAACCACAACAACTTGGTCCACCTCTCTATCCCAGTCAGGTGGGGACAGCGGGACGCGTCACCCACTAACTTTTTAGAGTGGTGGGACATGATATACCGTGTCCCCACCAATTTTTTTTGACCAAACGCTGCATTTCAAATTCACCTGTATTGAACTTTGGCGCAGTTTGATACAGCATTGTGCAAATGACATGCAGCAGTTCTCATCTTATTATATTTATCCACAGTTGTTAAATATAGGACGGAAATCGCATTTGCGGCAGTCTATAATTGTTTTCTGGGAGAGGACCCCAGACCCATCGTATACAAAAGTCTACTTGGATTATTTGTCCCCTGATTTTTTTCTGCAGACGCTCATGTATTTCCCCAAACAAACTTTCTAAGCCATAAGATCTAAAACTTAAGGAGGTTTGGGAGCATCATTAGGTCTGGGAAGTGTTATTTCCGGCGATCTGGAAGGTATATTTGCCAAGTAAAATATGTACGCTACGCGCGAACCCATGGTCGCGCTCCGCTTAGATAGTATCAGAGAACAAACACGCGTCCCCACCATTATCTAAAACTGATCTGCGCCCATGATCCCAGTCTCCTTACATCGAGCTCGAGACTGTAACTGTGTTATCACGCCGGTGTTTACGTCACCCGAGATATCACGAGTCCCGTCGACTGAGAGGAACAGATAGTAAAACTTGATCTTTGTCAAATGACGAGCAGTCGCCTACACTGCGCAACTATTATTATATAGATACTGCGCATATATCATTAGAGAAATGGGCTTTGAAAGCAATGTTTTAAGAACATGACACAACATATCTAAAAGGGTGTGAAGACTCGCGCACAAAGAAACCTCTCATGCCGGTAATCTGACCTAGTTTCGAATGAGGTGTAACAGAAGTGTTAGACACCACCATCGATCCAAGAAAATACACACACACAGCTTGCTACCGTCGGTATAGTTAGACACTGGTGTACAGTCAATACATAGAGCTACGGTCAATACCCACAACACAGTGTACATAGCAGCGATGGACATCTTAGGTCCAGATAAAAGATAACAAGGTATCACGTTTCATTACTGTCTGCATTTTATAGCGACAAGAAGAAAACTTCACTTGCAAGCAACGGAAAGTTAACTTTTTCAGAGCGCGGCACGCGGTTTGGGGCGAGTCTTCGATGCCTTTTAAAAAATAATTTTAGCTCGAACATTTCACTCACGCCAGCCATAAAAACGGACGCTACGCGAGCATTACGGAGTCATGGTGGAATCTGAATCTCATTGAATTATTGCAATCTTACATTCGATTGAAAGTTCGGTTTTCTGACGTCATATGCACAAGTTTGTACATAAAACTGTACGGAATTCACGTAAACTGTTTAATGTGTATGCTATAGACTGGCGGGAATGCATTCGTCCTATGCCGCAGTATCCGAAATGGACGATGCTGTATGTTCTTTCAGGGCCACCGTATTTTTAAGCACTCGGTTTGCTAGAATTATTAGAATAACCACGGAACTCCATCGGATATCATAAAATAAACCGCACGACACAACCTTTGAACCGTGAGCTATGTATGGAAAAGTTTAACTGCCGTGCGTTTACCTGGCAATAATGTAGCTTGTAATGTGTTTTGAGCAATAGGGTCATTCCGTGTCAAATCACGGATGGCTGTTGCTGCACCCTCTCCAAAAATTCCCATTTTTGTTGTATGATTGGAACATCATAATATAAGCATATTCTGAAAATTTCACTTGCATTGTTTCACAATTGGCCGATTTATCACACTTTGAAATTCCTCAATTTGTCGCCACCGTGGCATTTTGGCATTTTCTTGACTTTTGAGGT
Source organism: Apostichopus parvimensis (assembly GCA_000934455.1). Lineage (NCBI taxonomy): Eukaryota > Metazoa > Echinodermata > Holothuroidea > Aspidochirotida > Stichopodidae > Apostichopus > Apostichopus parvimensis. The sequence goes on along the minus strand of KN888421.1, from coordinate 34,636 downwards.
CTTATTTCTCAGCAATTAAACATCCTACTACCTTTCTGTTACAGATGCATATAGAGGAATATAAAAAATTAGGCTACAAAAATATTGTCTTGTGGAGTTATGTCAACTTAAAAGTGTCAAAATATTTGATTTTTGTACTTTTCACTAAGAAAGGTGCTATTTTTAGTGATGAATTGCTCCTAAACCATTGCTACAGGGTACTTGATTCTTTCAGAGCTTATTATGTCTAGTACAAACAATACATAACAATGATTACAATGCTTTCCTATAATATATTTGCAAGTTGTGCAACTCTGAAGTTGCTATTTCATGCTGCGATTCAGCATGAGGAAGGGGTTTTGATGCCAATTTTTTACCAAAGTAACCATGTTAGAGCTGTCAGGGTTTTATACTTAAATTATAAGTATAAAGTTCTTACACCTAAACATTTTTCAGGGTTTTAGCTTTTCTCAATATTAATTGATGAAGTTATTAAGTTGCTCCGATGTACAAAAGAGGTCGTCTTTGACAGCCAATAACTCAAAACGCGTCATGTTGAAAAAATCTGATAATTTTTTCTGGAAGAGATATATAGTACCACCCTGTTTGTAAAAAAAATTTCAGGAGGGTGTTTTGCCTTAACTTGAAATTTTGAATCAAATTGCGGAATTTCAAAGTGTGATAAATCGGCCAATTGTAAAGCAATGCAACTGAAATTTTCAGAATATGCTTATTTTATGGTGTTCCAAGCATACAATAAATCTGGGAATTTTTCAAAGATGTCGAACTACAACATACTCCAAAATTGATTTGATTTGATATGGAATGACCCAATACTCAACGTGAACTCTCAGTAATTAGAGCAGTTTCTTACGAATTGTCACCAATATGGATTTAAGCCGATCGCTGGAACTTCCATTAGCGAAAATGAATGTACGTATAAACGAGAACTGTTCAATTCGTACATAACGCGAGTAATTTCTAGGTATTAATCTAACCAAATTTGCTGCCAATTTTTACCATATCGAAATTGTCAACAATTCAATATTTCTAAAGAAAATCACTCACTTATGTGAAACTATGACAACTCAAGGTTTCCATACTATACTCTCTCAAAATGTTGTAGTTTGTCAAAATCAGAAAGCCAATTTGTTTATGTTGTTTCATCATGACCACATTTTCTATGAGAAACATATTCAACCGTAAGACCGCACGCAATATATTTATGTGGATTTATATATCATCTATCAAATTCATTCATGCTTTACTTTAGAAATGTATTTACTATTATTTCCTTTGATTTTTTGTTTTTACCAAATTCTTAGGCGTTCACATTAACGATAACTTAAACTTGACAGCACCACATTGATTATGTGTGTAGCAAAGGTTCTATAATGGCGTCGGTATTTACAACCGATTGAGATATCACCTGCTCAAAAGAAGTCTCCAATTATGTTGATAATGCGTTATCTTACCGTACTTATTGTACCTCAGCTCTGCATTGGGCCGCCAACGACTCTCCATCGCGAATACAGAATACAGAAACTTCAGGTTCTTCAAAAAAGGGGCCGTGCGTTACGTAACAAGGTGCTCCGCTTATTCACACAGGCATCCTCTTCGTTTCGTTCAACTCAGCAGCTTCCACAATGTTTATGACTTCAATAGCCATGAAATTGCAACTTTATGTTCCCATTTGGCAATACGACGTTACCTAAGTGTTACAACCTCTTTCTCTTTTGTAAATGATATTCCGCACATAACCATAATACTAGATTCAGTAACTCTCTCTCAGTACAGTACTTCCGTTAATTCCTTTGAACTCCATTCAGCATTGTTCAACTTAGGTCTTAAGAAGACCTGGAATTCTTTGCCCGTCTGTAGACATACCATTGTTAAGCTCATAACTTGTTACAAAGCTCTTTTGTTATCTAACTATTTTTACGTTTCTTGTCTTTTATTCCATCTTAATGTTGTAGTTGTAGCCTGGTTCGTAGCGATGTGGCTACATGATATGGTGGGGAGGC